>JAQPZY010000022.1:0-26342 GCA_029931535.1 Margaritifera margaritifera | reverse complement strand
AAATCGTGGCATGTTGGACACACGGAAAGAAACCAGAGATACGGACGGTGAGAGAGAAAAACAGAGACTAAGACAAATATAGATTATATTATCATGGAACACATACGCCCCTAAATCCGCTATTGGATTACAGTAATGTGTTATTTAATTAGTATTTCAATGAACATATTTCTCGTCACAAGGTTATTTTCTGTGATTGCAGTGTATACTAGTAATCTGTCCGAATCAGCATGCTCCCGCGAGAATTAATGGCTTGAGGAATTATTCACAGTTAAATTAATTTTATGAGTTCGTTTGCCGCATAATAATAAACATTAAGTGAAGTTGATAAAATTGTACGTTTTATTTATTCATAATTAAATCATGAAAATAAAATAAAATTCAATTCACATCTATAATTCATTGATTTTCTTAATTCTTCCATCTTTTTGACATCTGTTTTACAGACTTCCGTCAGCTTTGGACAATGGGAAGCCCAGAATTCTGCTTAATGCAGCGAAATTAGAGGAGAAACTTCTACGCACCCACAAAGCCAAGTTTATCGAACAGCGAGGCAACACTAGTGCAGTGAACTTGAGTGCAGCAATAAACATTTTTGTAATATCTGTATATTCTGTTTATTGCAATATATAAATTAAACACCTACGCATTTATGTGTTGCACATATTTTACAACTATGAAATGATTAAATTTTGAAATATGTTCAAAAAAGTAGTCTTTGTGTATGACACCGATTTCTCCAACTGTCCGGTATCCCATATTATTCCTCAAATAAGAGACTTGTCTCCGATTTTTACAGCACACAAGGTTTAAAAAATGGTTAACGACAGACTGTCGATACGCTTAAAATCCATCATACATCAGCATCCAACTTATGCATCCTGTCACGGACATATATTCCTCCGTCAACAGTGTATGGACAATGTAACTGCTCTTAAGCATGCGTAAACAATTTCTGTTGTGCGGTAAATACGTGCACGTGCATATATATGAATCCACAGTATTTATCTTACCAGAAGCTTTAAGACTTTTTATTTTTTTATTTTATTGAATTATTTGGATTACTTATGTCACGTTTGCATTTTGATTGTACTTATTAGTATATGTCCGTTTGGAGCACTATACCTTTAATACAACAGCTTTCAGCTGGTCTGTCTCCTTCTTAAGTATTTTTGCGTGTGTGAAAGGGAATGTCCGGTATTCTTGAGTTCCGTCAGTATATATAATGTACATGTGGTATTTTTAAGGTCGATTTTGGAACATTGTGGCATTTTCGTAGTGGATTGTGGTAGATTGTAGTGGATTGTGGCATTTTGTGGCATTTTTATAGTGGATTGCGGTAGATTGGAGTGGATTGTGGTACTGTATATGTGGTATTTGAAGCTCGATTGTGGAATATTGCATCATTTTCATAGTGGATGTTGATAGATTATGGTAGATTGAAGTGGATTGTGGTAAATTGTGACATTTTCGTAGTGGTTTGTGGTAGATTGTGATGGATTGTTGTAGCTTGTGTTAAATCATGACGCCCCCCCCACCCCAAAAAAAGACTGTAAGGAAGGTGGTTGATTAACAAAGGTAACCGATTAAGGCAGGACTGACCTTATATCCATCCACACATACGTAAATATATTCTTGCTGATATTTAGCAGAGTATTATGTATTGTGCCATTTGGCGTAAAAAAAAACTCTCCCATTTACAAATTGCATACCCAGAAATCTTTTCAGACTTAACGTTTAGCTTTATTTCTTTCTTACAGTGAACCATATTTGGTGATTCACAAGTAAATATATATCTGTAAATGTAAAGGTTTAATAGCAACATAAATAAATTAATAACTTCATTAGCTTGTCTCCATATTTGCTATATCAAAAAGAATTGTTTTCTTTGAAATGGAAAAATAATGGAGATGTTTGCATTCGATCGTTTGTCATTCAGTAGAATTATTAAGGATCAATTTTACTGTTTCAACATAATTATTACACAAAAAACCAAATTATTTTGAATTTTACCAATTTTACTGAAAAAGGTATTTGTTGGTAAAAGTCTATGCAGCATTTTAGTTTCAAACTACCAAAATGGGGACACTTAATCTCCTTCCGTGGCAGGGAAACTAATTACTCCATTCATTCTCCTCTAAATCATTAAATTCCACCTTTAAATTTATTTTTGAAGAAGGGTCGCAGTTGCTGACATTTATTTTTATACATTCGTTTACATCTCCTAGAATAAGTAAAATTGATGTGTAAAAAAATGGGGTTTGAATTTTTGAGTTAATTTTTAAATTGACTGTATTACTGTAGCTTTTTCATAGCATTTAGTAACCCTCAAAATTCTACAAGTTTGTGTGGAATCTAAATTTATTGATAGAGTTTTCCTTTTAAGCCTAGGAACCATTTAATTCACCATATAATTTATATATAACATTCCTTTTTCAACCGAATATTCATATATTACACGAGAATTCCAATTAAAATATTGGGATTAATGCATCTTTCTGTATGTAGCAACTCCTCTTTTATTTTGAAGTGAACAATTATCATATACTTCAATATACGCTGAAAGAAAACATCAATCAAAGATTTATTTTCCACATGAATTTCTTGAAGAACATCTATTCCAGGCCTAAATAAAGTGTCTACATGTGAAGCAAAGGCAGCTAAAATATGTTTTCCAATTCGGCTCAGAAGTCATTATTCTTCTTTACTGATGTAATTCATATTTTCCAAATTACAGAAGTATTTTGTTCCCTGTTTTCCCTCCTCAATCCTTTTTACTAGTAATTCTTATTCTCACGCCTTCCATTTTTTCCTGCGAAATTTCTTCTAACTTGTTCTTCTCTAAAGTCTGTAATTGATCAGCTTGATGTCTTTGTTCAAAAAGATTAGCTTTATTGATACGTTGTTTCTCCATTTAATATTGGCTTTATTTTATAAATGAAGATATGACATTGTTTTCCCTCTTGTTTCTGAAATAAACATTTAGACCAAATGGTGATTATTTATGAAAAAAAATTCATATCAAAAGCTGGAGTTTGCGAAACATTAAATATTTGGCATTGGGTTAAAAATGTTGACTTTTCCATAGATGCATTGTCTTATTTCAAATTTTTAATGTATATCTCACTATCCCGTACCATATAAAGTATGTAAATTTTCCAAAATGTTTTAAGCTTTTCAGCTTGTCTAAAAGATTAGAATTATCTTTTTTTTGCAAGGCAATAACTGTCCGAATAATCTAACGGCTAAATAACTTCTTCTTCCATCATAGATGAAAAGATTTTCAAGAAATAGAAAAAGATTGTTCAGTCTTGCTTGCCTAATTGGATTGTTTTGTTTCTATAGTAAATTCTTCAATTACTTATTTATATCTCCCCATAATTGTCAGTTAAAAATACATTCACCACACATATTAAGAACTACATTTCTCGCTCTGTGATTAAATTGATAGACCATATAATTATTAGTATCGAAATACGTGTCCATTTACTTACATGAAGTCCCTGCCAAGAATTGCATACTCATGTACTAAAGTTCGTCATATCATTGTTTTCTTCGGCATTCAAACTTCCATTATCTCCTTTTGGACTATAAATATTACAAATGGTGAACCTATCCGGTTTGTGTTGACAAATAGAGGATTCAGTCTATTACCCAATTTTATCATTATCTCACTTTTAGTTGTTTGTATTGTGGAATGACGGTTATTATATTGAATGAAAAACAGCTATCATTTTGAATTTTATATGACAAACGCTAAAAAAACATTAAGACTCCAAACTGGGTGTGTGGTGTGGTGTGTGTGTGTGTGTGTGTGTGGTTTGAACAAAATTACTATCTCCTAATAGATAAATATGATATTTCTTTTGGTTTTAATAGATTTAAAACATTACTTTCTTTTTGTGCCCCCCCCCCTCTAATCCTGGGACTATTCATTGTTACAACAACTCAACGTCATCATTCATGTTGTACAAAAAATATTTGGATATAGATCATGAATAAGTGGATACGAATTACTTTGTGTAGGGATCTGCACATCTCTAGACGACGTTGATAAAATTCATATTGAAACAAGATAGCAACTCTTATATATTCTTCTATTTATAGTCGTCCTGAAAGTGTATGTAAATAAACAATAACATAACATTGAAACCAGAAACAGAAACAAGAGGACAGAACAATTTAAAGAACGCATGCTATTGAAGAAAAACACGATATGAAAGAAAGTATTGAATGACAGACTAAGAAGGAAAGAAAAGATTAATAGAAAGGGGATCGTTCTTTTCCATTGGTCATATACATATACGTGAAGCAATAAGATGATCCGTTTTCAATCAAATAGAGAAGCAAAATAAAACACCTCAAAATACACGAAAAGCTACATCACAATCCATGATATTTCGAAACGCAGACAAAACACGTTGCAAAAATTGGTCCAACGCCGTAAAGTTCCAAAGTCATAGCTATTGATTAAACAAATCATTGAAAAGAGGCTCGCTACAAACAAATAACGCTTATCTACGACTCTACTTGGCTAGAGATGACTCTTGCGGTCTTAAATGTTTCAGCTGATACTCAGAACCGAAAATTAAATCATATAATAATAATCGCACGATGGAGTTAGTTGGAGGAGGAGGGAAAATAGGGATAAAATAATGGCGGCTGGGGGGGGACTACAGGGAAGAAAATGGCGGCCTGGGGGGGCCACTACAGGCTATAATGGCGGCCGCTCGGTGGACTACTTATTATTTAACCCCACCCAAAATTTATATAAACGGGAAAAATCGGCGGCCGGGGGACACTCTCATAGGGAAAAATGGCGCGCCGGGGAGGGTATATGATGGGGACAATGGTGGCGTGGCGAGGTTACTATAGAACCAAAAAAAAAAATGGCGGCCAAAAAAAAAAAAAAAAAAATAGTCATAAATAAAAGGAAAATTAATGCTTTCTTGAAAAAGGGAGGTCCTTAGAAGGACCGTTGGATTCTTTGTTTTGTTAAAGTTCATTTAGATGGAGGTTATGTGGGCACCTCCATCTGGCTTTTGCCCTACATGCAGGGCAGCTTCCCCCTCCAGATGTCAGCTGCAACTCATGCCTCTTTTGTTTGAGTTTAGGACTAAAGGGTGGCAGGATGGTTTCACCTTTGGGATCCCAATTTTCTTTATTGGAATCCTCCATCATCAGGTGCGGTTTGATGGGTAATTTTCCTTTCCCTATCCTCCTTCTCACCGATGCCTTCTCCTTCTCCTTCTTTCTCTTAGATCTTGGAGGATGGTGCCTAGCGCCCACCTTCCTAAATGATGAACTTTAACTTGTCTGATGATTTCAACACGTTTGTTCATGTTTGTAGAAATTTAAAACTAGATAGCTTCTTAACCGGTGAAGGACGTTGTTTTAATATACTAGAAGCGGCGGACGTGACAGGAAAAACATCCCTGTGTTACAACCTAAAAAAAACTAAGAAAGAAAACTCATCACCCCTACTACAACTGTGCGTCTCTGACGGTCGCATTCTTTCGTACGTCATTCTTAAGCTCTCGCGGAGGTTACAACTCCATGACCCCTGACTCTAAAAAGCGCGGACCTAAAAAAGAAACTACTTATTGATAATAAATCAAACCTAACACACCAAACCATCCATATTATTTTAAAAGAAAAACTTTACACCACACTTACACCATTTATTTTTTCTAGATTATTTTTTATAATACATTTAACAAATAATTACACACAACCACACATAAACCCTTTTTTTAAATAAAAAATTTTTTTATATCAATGACACACAACACAAAACATATAAGGGCGGAGAAGGGGTTTTATTATTGTTTGAGGGGTAACTACTAATCAGAAAAAATTAAATATATCAAACATATAAAACACTACCTATAGATATTCTGCAATATTTGAGAGTAGTAAATCTTTATCTTAGAGATTGGGTGGCCCTAAGAAGGGACCGTTGGGTTTAAGAAGTTGATGTTTTTGTTTTGTTTAACGTTCTTAGGGTGGGATGATAGCCGTGGTAGTAGCTCTCCAGCAGGTCGGCCACGTTTAGCGATAAGGTCTTACCGCTTTCAGACAGGCAGGTCTCTTTCGGGTGAAAGAGGGAATAGCAAATTTCCTCGCTCAGTCAATCTTGCATATGGACTTCGCCGTTCCAAATAGTTTGCCTGGACTTGCCTGGCTGCTGCTGTCTGCATTAGAAGTTTGTTGCTGTTCGGCTTGTTGTTGCTGTTTTCTGCTGTTGTCTTCTGGTTGCTGCTGCAGTAGGCTCGATTGTGCTAGCTTCCCATTCTGTTCTTTCTCATAAGTATTTCTTCTCTCAATGGACCTTCTTCTACTAAGATCATCAGAGCCTATTTGAAAATGAACGGTCATCCAAATAATGTCTTTCCTCTCTGGGTCTGGTCTCCAATCAAATGATTCTTCATCGTCATTATTGGTTCACCATAGCTTTCATTCGACAGCTTTGTAATCCTTGGTGGCAGCCATCTTCTTCTTCATTTTTCTCTCTTGAGAACTGTTGAGATGCTTGACGATGTCTCAAACGAGAATGACTACACTGGCCAGTGACCCGATATGATATGGCTTAACGCGGCGGGGAAACGCGATGGAAAGTACCATGGTGTCGTTTGTGTTAAGGTTTTTTTGTTTTCAGATCCGACAGGGAGATCATAGAGAAATAGAGGAAAAATAGGTTTAACTTTTTTTAGATCGATAGATAAGAGAGAGATTAAGAACATTATTCATGTATTTTTTTTTCAAATTCAATTAAAACAAAGAAAAACCCACACCACTACAACACATTTTTTTTTCAACAAATCAACAAAATAATTTTTTTACTTCAATAATAACTATTCCAACATTAAAAAACTAACCATATTGTAACAATAAGAAATTTTTTTCAAAACCAGGAAACATTTATTTACCAAGGTTGACAACGTTGGGAAAGGTAAAAGTATAATGTCCAAACTTCTACATCGATACATCATTTTTGATGTACACTAATGATTTGTGGCAGCTATAAGACAAGAGATAACCATAACGTTGACTAAAACCATTCGTTGTACTTTTTAGCATCGTTTCGAATCATAGGTCCCACTATCAAAATAAGTCAGTAATCCATGTACGAAGGATTATCCAAGACTGGCCGTTGATGATAGATAATGAACACAATACTTGTCCATCACAAATCCATAGAGTCCAGATCCTTAGTATGTCTCACATTTATTGAATCGAGTCGAGATGGCATTTGTCTTCTCATACAACTCGATGATGTCTTTTTACAATAGAGGAGGTAAGTCCATTAAGAATCTCAAAATATTCCACACAGTGATCGATGGGAATGTACACGGCCAGAATCCAATGGGTTCCTGGTAGAACTACTGTCGTCTAGTTATTGATGAGCATTTATGCATGAACGTTTTTTGGTTTACGATAGAGGTAGTTCATCTTTAGCACATACCACATGAATTGTCCAAGAAGATAGTCTAGGAACTGCGACAATTCAATTAAGTAATGAAGTTTCCCTGGGTTAGTCCATTTTTTTTCTTCAACAATTGGAAATATTGAGTCACCAATGCACACCCATAGACTTTAAAACTTGAATGAATCTGTCTTGTAATTCCATACGATATTCACGTCAGGATAGGTTACTTGCTCACTCTGTACAATTGAGTTTCGCCTTCGATACAGTCTGATCTCCCAGAGAGAGTAAGATGGAGGAAAAGAGAAGAATTCCACTCATAGACTTTATACCAACTGTTTCAAACACGATGTTCATCCGAGAGTTGTGACCAGCCACGTTTTCCAAATATTCAATCACAATTTTTCTTTTTTTTTTTTTTTTTTTTTTTTTTTTTTCATTATTTATTCTTTCTCCACGCGTAAAACCATGTCATCAATCATAATCACGTTTGTCGTGTTGTATCTGACTGGGATGATCGTTTTTGACATCCAATAACAATTGTTCTTGTAATCAGACTGTTATTGATTGGACTCAATTCCTGAGGCATATAAACAGGGTTCCACTAACTGTTTTTTTTCGTTTGATTCTGCGGCCATCGAGAAGAAACCATAAATCCAGTAAAGCAGCAGGAACTGATATGGTTTTCTTCTTCTGTACCTATGTCGAGGTTACTGAATGAATGACTTCGTCATTATCATCATCCTTTTGGTGGTAGTTGGTGACTGTTGAATCCCTTCACAAAATTCCCTCATTCTATCTCCATAGGTTCTACGGTTACTGCATCTTTGTTTTTTTCTTCTAATAGTCTAACAATGACTATCTCTTTCAAACTGTTGATCTCTAGAGTGGTTATCAAACTTCTGCATACAAGACGGACGTTCACTGTCTGGGCTAGAGCTTGAACAAACCTGAACGTTCACACAACGAAGGGGGGCCTGATTTTATAGGGTGGGAAATGTCCTTCATCGCTGCCCTTGGTCCGGAGTGAAATCCAACTTCCCCACAAAGGCATACCCTCCTGCATAATCGTTAAGAGTACGAAATGCCGGGGCTAGGTGTCGCGACCTAACGGAACATGTGGCGCTTCATACAGGTCTCAAGTAAAGATCGTAAGTAATATTCTCTGGGCACCAAAGTCAGGTTCCCAAAAGAGTCTGGTACACAAGGTCTTGCCATCTCAGACTGACATCTATCCTTGGTGACGTTAAAGTGTTCATAACTGGAATATGATCTATGATTGTTGACTCCATTGAAGGGCTGAATTTTTGACACATGCCAATGATCAAGCGTTATTAGGGAGCTGTCCTTGGATAGATGTGTATCTTCGACTATGGAATCGGAGTCCAGCGGCTTGCAGTACAAGGTTTTCACTTCCCACAGGGTCTAAGGAGGATGACTTTAGCAGGTGGTTCTGCTCAAGGATTAGACTCGATGTCGTTAGCTACTTTTGGTAAGAAATTTCTACACGTAGCACGTATAAAGTTTTGGCTGTTGGATGATGGTTTTGCCAGACTCTCGTTGGTTTTCACTTACCAGAATGGAAAGCACCACTACTAGCGATTCAGTCTCAAAGGCGTACAATCTACTCCGTTCAACAACCAAATACTTGTCTTGCAACCACATGTCCAACTGCAAACGATCCAACAGTTCTAAATCTTTGCCTGATTTTCTTTCGACGTTCGTTAGATATCCGACATTTTTTAGGTCTGCTTACTCACTGCTCGCTGCGTATTCCTGCCTGACCTTGCACACCTATCTGCGCTACTCCGCTGCTACAGGTAGCTTCTGTATTGTCGAACTTTGTCGCAGTGTCTAAGTTTCCAGACCTCAGAAGCATCCAGATGAGTGTTTCGTTGGCATCTTTTCCTTACGAACAAGAGATTTTCCAAATAAGCAACGGTAAGGGTAAGTATCCAAACTGCTGCTGATCAGATTTGTTATTCAAGTACAAATCTACTCTCACCTGAAACAAAGAAATGAAAAGAAATTATTGACGGGAGCTAACTACCTGGAATTTTCCCACATGGAAAGGCTGTTTGTCATTTTTTTGTATACTACCAAGTATTCAGGTACAAGTAACTGTTATTACCTGATCGATGTAATCTTCGGTTTGTCCTTTGATTTCAAATTTCGAAAGGAGCTGATGTCCTCGTCAAAGAGCGATACAGGATGAAATTCCACCCATTGGGATTACTTGCGATCGTTCATCATCGGTGGAGACGCATAGAAAACAGATCTAGTTCTGACCTTGTGGTACATTTCACAAGAATCTCGGTGCATCATTTTCACAGTTTAATAATCAAATTACGTCTACATTCTCTAGAGCCAGTGTCATTCTTTCTTTGCCTATTCTTGTCTGGAAGTACATACCGTGTGGTTCTTTTATGCATCTTTTGAAAGGATTTCGATGTCGTCGTCTCTTTCTACCTTTGTCTCCTTGCTGCTGTCGAAGTAATAGCCAGAGCCTGAAAGCGTGTGAAAGCGTATTTATAGGATTTTCTCGGAGACCTATAAAGATCTTTACCAGTGGTCATACAACACATTTTTGCCTGCGTCTCATACAAGCTTCTTTAGGAATTTTGTTTTGTCTATGAAGGACATTTGCACAAAATTCTTTTCCTTGGTTGTGTCAAAGCGGCATCTTTTTAAGGCATGAAAACCTCGAGTCACCATCGGTTTTCAAAATAGGAGTCTACCGTCCGAGAATGCTGATTTTTAACATATTCCTCCTAAACTCATGGTTCCTCGTTGTCGTGTCACTCCTTGGTACACTGGATACATTTTTTTTGGGGATGTTTACAGATTCGTTAGAGAATTTGTTTTTTCGAAAATGTAGTTTTCTACCGTGACTTTTCCTTGGTCCAATGAATGTGTACACCTTTGTCCATAATAATCTCCTTTATACTAATCTGGACACTGTTCAAAATACGATTTACTAACTGGAAAGATAGATGAGAGATGTACAAACATTGCACGGGTGAACGTGAAAGGGTGTATTGGCCAACCGCAGCACCACTACTACTAGTGGTACTACTTTCACCATCTTCGCGCCTCACAGAAACAGTAGAATTACCTACCAATATCCAATTTGAAAGGAAAGGACTCTCAGTTAACTCGAGCGGATGTGGTGTCCCAACACGTTGTACTTCCACCAACAACGGAGTACACAAACATTAAAATTCAGTCCACCATTCCAATTCAGATAGGGTGTTTAAATTTATGTGCCATAATTCCTACGTTGGTTCCAAACTCTATATTCGTCTTCAGCGGTAATAGCAATGTTATTCTCCACCCAAGATATACCAACAATCCAGATGAAAATTCAATGCATCAAGTATCTTCTCTCTTCCCAAGGTTAAACCTTTCTATCTCTTTCTCACTACAGGAGTTTGCCCCTCTTTTCCTCTTATCAAAAATATTGGACGGATTAAACGGCGTGACAAAGCCTATGGTAAGCAATTCGTACAAATTTATTGGCCCAGCAGCGCTTAAGGCTTTGCTAAATTGGTCGGTGCCAAAACTGGGCTTCTAATTGGTGTTCCACCAAATGTTCAGAGACTAAAATTTAACTACCCTGTAAGGCAATTCTCAGGGTAATCTGGGAATTAGACAGTAGGTTTGAGTAGATTTAGGATCTGCTACAAACTTTTTGAATGGATGCCCTTCATGTCTGGATCTCTCAGGGTCTTCTTTCCAGAATTTTCAGATATCATTATTCCGCCAACTCCATCATGTAATATTTTTGTTCAAGATTTGTACAACCTAAAGTGTTTTTGAGTTTTGTTGATTGTTTATGATTTTAGTCGTATGGATGAATGATTTTCTCCTCAAACCCACTTCCCAATGAGTGTCGTTGGATCCTCAAATTGGATGATTGATGTTACTCTTTGAGTGCCGTGAAACAACATAAGGTGTTTGTTGGGAAAGCCACATCCACTGGATACTGTCACTAAGAGTAACGTTAAATAAAATTGGTCTCATTCATAGTTCCAAAGTGGTTCTGGTTGGGGTTCCCGAGGTGTCACTCAAGTGGACAGAAGAAGGCTTGTTTCTCAAAAGGTTCCAAAAGAGGATTGGTATTTTTGGTTGGTGGTGACTGGAAGAAGAAGAAGGTGGACTGGCGTTGTTGTGGTGACTGTTAGTCTCTCGGTCGTTGTCGTAATATTTTCAAATAGAGGGACTAGGTGGTACAAGATAACCGATGCAACTGCTCAGTAAAATGGTGCCACAATTGTTTCGTCTCCTTGTTGTAAACTCAAATTGGCAACTAGGCTGCTTGCTACTCCGATGACAACAATACACTACAAAATATTTGGCAGAAAAAGACGATTTGATTTTTAGGGCAAACACGTTCTCCCCGCACCACACCCAAGAGTGGTTGTTTTTTGTAATTCTTGAAGAGAAGAACTCTGTCGAAGGAGTACGTTTGAAGTCTGGGTGGACTGCTGTGTTGAGAATGGCATGTTGTGAGTTTTACTTCTTTTTCTTTTTATAGTCGACGACTTGAGAAGCCTGCTCAATCCAAGTAAATCAAAATCTAGGTGGATATCCTTTCCAACGTACTTTGACTTCTTCTAACTCGTCGTTTACCTACCTTTTACGTGTTTCGCCTTGTTCGAGATATGCTTTCGATGTTCGTTACAAGGTGTCTTTTTTTTTAGTCCACTCGGTTGTAATCTCAGGCAAGTAAAATGTTTCCTTTGAGTACTTCACCGTTGCATGTCTTCCAATTTTATAGACGGGAGGATCACGTCCACGGACGGGGGTAGTGACCCACGAAACAATTCGGTGTGGTCCAGTTTGGTAAATAAAACCTTTGGTCATAAAGGTACGTTTGGTTATTTCCGATGCGAACCCAATCTCCCGTCTTTAACTCCAACAAGGAGTGCCTTTTTCTTTTTTTGGTCTGGGGTGAACCCAAATAAATTTTGGAATTTATTCAAACACAGACCACTTCGTTTTCAGGGGCCTGACCTGCTTCGGGGGCACTTCCGTTGCTAACGATAGGTACGATTGATTGTAACGCTTTTTGACCAACACGAGGTACACACGTCGATGTACTTGAGAGTATGTTGATGTGTAAAGATATTTCCACATACGCTCTTTTATAGTTCTTTGAAAAACCGTTCCACGATACTTTGTGCTTTGGATTTTCAGAATTTTCGGTAGTAAACCAAAATGAATTTGTCTTTTGTTTTCCAATTCTTTTTGAAGAACGCTTGGTTTATGAAATTTCGGTGCCTTTGTGTCAGTTTGTTGCCATCCGTAAAGGTATGGCGTCCACGTTTGATTTCAAGAGCCAATTTTAAGGCTCGTTACCAATTTCGATACTTGCTTTTAGAAGTCAAAGGCACGAACCCAAGCAAATTTGGGAAAAACAACGGTCGATGACACAAAACAAATATTTTGTTGACCACGATTGTAAGTGCTAAATGAGAGACGTCAGCTGAATCGGCTTGCCATTGAATGATCGAGTCCCTTATCCACCTTGAGTAGGGTAACTTATCTAGAAAAATTTACAGTCGAATGGGTCTGTGTAACCGTGTAACGTCGATTGTTCTTTAGGTAACCATATCGCCCGTACTTCAGTGCCAAAAACGTTAACACTTTTTCAATTTACTTTTAGCAGCGTCTCGATATAAATTTTGAACTCCTCCGTAACCAGCAGGCATGGCCAGGATTGTAATAAATGGTGGCTAACGTTTCTCCATGATTTCCTCAATAATAGGTTAACCGGAAGTTTCCAATACTCTTTTCTTCGGTGAGGTTAATCTTTTTTGATTGGTTGTTTACGTGGTCGGACGTGCAATCTGGGGTTAAAGGTAGTTTGAACAGGGGTCATCGGTTCTGTTTTGACTTCTGACATTCACCTCTCCTCTTCTTTTTTTTCTCTTCTGAGGGTAAATGGGTAAGGCATCTTCTTTTTCATCCAAATCCGGTTCTGTGGCTAACTTTTTTATTTTTTTTTAAGAGGTGGAGTTAGTCAAAAAACTCTTCTTCTTCCTTCTTCTTCTTTCTTCTTTGAACGGTCAGCACCCTGTACCGGTGTTCCTGTTTTTAATGGTGACTTTAGGTTCGCTTTTCATCAGGGCCTTAAAATCTGCTCCGAGTGGGTGGAGACTGTTTTTCGTCGACTGCTTTTTGGCGAAAGAGTTGTAGATCGTTTGTAGAAACGTTGACCGTACCGAGTTCGCCGATTTGTTTCTGTTTCGGACACATCGTTAACGTTCCATCAGGGATTGGTATTTCTTGTTGTAACTGAGACATTTCCGTTTAAGATTAGGATTGGGTGGTAGTAGATGAAGGTAATCGCGTTGTTTCGTTCCAAACTAATGAAATTTCATTCCATCGTGTGTAAGGTACTAAAGTCAGTTTTCGTCCTTCCCATTCATCCAAAAGGTACCAAAAAGGTGTGGTCTTTTCAGAGAAGGGTGGTCCTTTTTACATCTTTTTTTTTAGGGTTATATTCGCATCATGACCCCTCCTAACTCAAAGTGGTCCAGGTCAATCTGTTTCCTCCTAACTAATGGAAGCCGGCTGATTTTTAACACACAGGACCTAACTCAACATAGGTTAGAAATCCTCCTCAGTTGCACCAAAACATTTTTTTCTTTTGAGTTGTAAGCGGTATTATTCTTTTTTACCATATGAAACGAAGAAACGTTCCGATGTTGTCCCTAATTTTTGTGTTCTTGTTATCCTTTGGACAAAGGTTATCGTTTTCCTTTCAAACTCACGATTCAAATTCAACAATTCACACACGGTATCGATGATTTCTTTAGAGAGCTGTCTTGTACGATTGAATGAGTTGTTTGTCGCATGGGAGAGATTGGATTTTGGTTTAGCACAGGGACAAAGACATCCCAATGTTTGGCTAGACGAGGAGGGTAAGTACGTCCTTTTTTGGTGGTTTTACATTTTTTCTTCTTTTTTGGTGGTGGTGGCTCGCGAAGTAGTGTTTCACTTGGGCACGTTTGGGAGCCATCTCTTTAGAAGGTGAGGAGGGAAGTGAAGTCTGAATGTCCTTTGGCTCATTTCATTTCACCCTATCTCATTTTATACTGGAATACGTCATCCACTGATTGTCTGTCACGACGTACCAACTTACACAGACAGGTCTCCCAAACTCTCGGACTCGTTGATGAGTGTTTTCATTAGGACTAAATCGTTCTCAATTCATCTTTGTGATAAATCCACTAAACTTTGTAAGATACGCAGTTCTTTCTTGGAGCTTTGGTTTTAGGGGTATGGTACTATTATTGTGATGTGGCTGACTGCTGCATGGCTAAATCAGCTGAAGTCGAACCGGATCCACCGACGGTGTATGTGGACTTTAGAAATTGGTTTCCATTTTTGCATCAAATTAGGAAACACGGATCTTAAGTCTGGTTTTGACAGGCATCATGTTAATAGAGAGGGAGTGCAGAAGACGAGGAAGAGGAACGAGGTTGTGGACGCAAAAAGGATAGCCCACCCCCCCTCGTCCATCATTGGGGGACTGTGATGGTGATGGTTTTGTAAGGGTGGTGTTTTGCGGGTGTTCGTTTGCGTCCTGGCTGCAGTAACCTCTTTTACGTCGGGTGTTAGTTTGGTGCTATGTGGTGGTTGGTAGGTGTGGTTTTCTTCTTGCTGGCACGACCTTTTCTTTTTCTGAGGGCTAACCACTTTTCTTCTTTTTCTTGGTGGTGGTTTTTCTTCTTTGTGACTTTTCTTCTTCCTTCTTTTTAAGGTGGTGTTTTGTTGGGTTTTTTGGCTTTGGCATTCATTAGGATTCCCTATTTCAAAAGCAGAACGGAATCCATGACCCCTCTCCTAAAGAAACCAACTTTCCACCAGAAGTATGTAAAATGATGTTGTTTTTTAGTCCGTGAATCAGATTCTAGGATCAGCCAGCTTGTGACAATGCCAACTTGTATGTCTTTGAAAAAAATCGTTGAGTTTGATGAGGGATGTGAAAAAAATGATGCACTGTGTAGTAATTGGACGAGTACGTGTTGTCAAAGTAAAAACCATCGTAACCACTTAACTTTAAGACTCGCTTCTAACAAATAGAGCACGGATCTTGTGCCATTTTTTTCACGACTGATGCTCCATACAAGGCACGAATCAATTTAGCCGAAGGATGAAGATTTGAAAGGAAGTCATCTTCTCTCAACAAAGAGTGTGAGACAGAAATGACGTAGTAGGTTGTTTTTTTATAGTTTTTTTTAAAAATGGGCGCTCTGATAAGGGGACGTGTTAGAATGAACAAGGACCCCCTTCTTCAACCCCAAGGGTTGAAACAATTGGTCACGAAATCATCAAATAGGCGTCAGGAGTGGTAGGTTTTTAAGTCGATGAGCTAAAATAACACGTGCAGGGGGTTTGATAGTGGCATCGTCGTACTACGCATAATTGAGCCAAGGTGCCTCCTAAACTGTTTTGCCTAACACTTGTACTTGAGATTTGTCTCTGGGGCTTTTAAACAAGAACCACGTAATTGAAGGCATTCAACAACTAATGGTTTTCGATGGGCTTTACTTTGTTGAATATAAATTTTGTTGTTAATGTAGACAATACTAGCATTACGATGTGTTTGTCCTTTTCGTGTAAACCAAAGTTTAATTTCTTCTTCGTACTTCTACTAACTATGTCATCCCAAACATAACTAAATGCGTTAGACTCACGTCAGACGCCCCGATTCCATCGTCTTCGTGTGCAATACCCACATCACACAAATGAGACATGGTTTCTCCTTAGACTTATCTATTCACACTAACGTGTAAGACGGTTGCCACTCTTTGTAACACCACACGATACGTTGAGGTGGACGATCAAACAAATCAGTTTTGTGTTCGATCAATCGTTTGACAAATTCGGTTTTCCCTGAACCACTCGGTCCAGCAATCAACATGTTAAATGGATGGCGCAGATACAAAGCATTCCAACTTTGACGATCTAACTTTTCGTCAATCACTTTGACCACAGAGGAAGTAGAAGAGGCAGACGAGGCAGAAGAGGATGATGTAGCCATGATTGAGGTAAGAAGATTTTTGAGAAGAAGACAAAAAACCCAAGGCATTTTATACATTTTCATAAAAGTTTATTTATAAAAAAAAAAAACAACCAACCAACAAAAACATATTTTACAAGTCATTAACACCACGAGTGATAAAATAGCAAAGTAAAATCATCAGGTACACAATTAAGGCTCCTACTGAAACAATCAAACTGTCATATAAACACGTCAATGTACAACAATAGTTTCGTGTCCTAGTCATGAAAGACACTGTGTTTTGGGGTGGTGGTGGTGGTAGTATTCTTCTGGTCGTCTTTTGTTTTTTTGAATCCTCTGACGGCAGCGGTGGTAAAGGAGGGTTGTTGTGTTCCTCAAGAGGTATTGGAACCACAGTGGTGGTGGTGTCAGGTACTTCTTCTTCTTCTTCTTTCAGGGTTTCCCATCGAGGTTCCCATTTTTTTCACTTTTAGACCCTTATGGACAAGTTGCCAAATCTTTGGCAAACTGGGCCACTTCTTGTAACCAATATTGGAAACCAAGGTTTCTCCAGGGTCGTACATCTTTCCAATGGAAAAGGTGTTGGTGTAACTCACTAGCAAAACACACTTCTTGAAATGTTTTATACACAGATAAAGTGTGACGAATGTCTTCTTCACATGGAAGTTCCTCACTGATTTTCATTACCACTCTCAACGCTTTACGTACAATGTTTCTTTCTTGGACTGATAAAATCAAGTTTTTATAGTCTTCTTCTTCTACTAAGTCCGAAAAAGAACACAGGGTCATATTGTTTTTTGGAACTCAACAATTGAGTCCAAAACAACCACGGATCCTCCAAAAGAATCCAAGGCAAACACTTGTCCTCAAAAATAGTCCACAATGAATGTCCTGGAAAACGAATTCCAAGATAAGCAGTCACTAAGACACACACCACATAACGTCCAAAATTCAATGGAAACAGTTCTTGTATCACTTTTTTATAATCCTCTAAGGTATGAACATGATCTGTGATTTCCTTCCACGCAATCCGTTTCAGAAGTGGCGTGTAGAGTTCAGGCATACCCACTCTTTTATAGCCAGGCTGTCCAATAATAGACACTTGGCATGTACCGATAAATCATCAAGGCTCATGTTTGACTTTCCTTCCACGGAATCCGTTTCACGAGTGACGTGAAAGGTACAGACGTGCCGCCTCTTTATAGGGGTCGATGGCTAAGGTAGGTATCTTGGGTGGCATGTTTTTATAGCCAGGCTCCCAAGGTTGGTACCTTTTGAGACAGTCTCCTTCAGGATAGTAGTAGCGATAGACATTTCCCATGACCATTCTTCTATGCCCTTGAAAGAGGGTATAGTGTAAAAATCGAGAAATGACTTTGATTTTACGTTTCACTTGGATTTTGACAAACTCTTGGTAAATCCTTTGGCGCACATTCAAAGGCATGCCAGCAATGTACTTGGGTAAAGTTTCCGATTTGGAAAGAAGTAACTCTCTTTTGTATTCTTCACGATACTGGTGATAGTCGTTGTTCAGAATCAGATTTCTGATGCGGAGAAAGTAGCCATAGCATTGAAATCGAGGAATCACTTGAAGTTTACGTTTCACTTGAATCTGAACCAACTCATCGTAAATCCGTTTTTGCAACTTCGAAGGCAAGTCACGAATGCGGTCTTCTAAAGTAGTCTTCTTGGTGACAAAATACTCACACACCAACCAAACGGAATCGGTAGGTAAAGGATATGATCCAAAACAAGTTTGAGTGATTATCCTATCTAATTTCAAACCACGTAAAGGCGATTCGTCTTGAGGTCAGTTCTTCTAACAGTTTTTGGTATTCTTGTATGTTAGTCACATTTTTTTCCTTCACTTCATTCCATCGAATTCTATATTCCACTGCTACATTGTAGGTGGCCCCCACCAATTTCTTAAAATGGTGATGTAGATCTTCATCAATGTCTGACCATTTGAATATCTTATTAGCAATCAAATGTCTTATCGTCTTCAAATACCATTGGTTACAACAGGTCTGTCGTAAAGGATGTAACTGTTCTTTACGTTTCACTTGAATCTGAACAAATTCTTGGTAAATCCGTTCTCGTATCTCCAAAGGTAATCTACCAATGCGATCTTCTAAGGTAGGAATATACTGAAAAATACGTTCTTGCAACTCCAAAGGTAAACCAGTAATGTAATCTTCTAAAGAAGAAGTGTTCTCCTCCGCCATGGAATTTTTTTTACTTCTTCTTTTGTTGGGCATCTGGCTCATCGTACCCGTACTGTTCTAAAGCCACTAAAGGTAAGAAGTGACAGTGCGGAGACCATCTGGCATGTTCAATGTAAGCTGAGTCGGTAGGCTCCCAATGGTGAAGTTTCACACCACAACTAAAACATTGAACTTTATCTCCTTCTCCCGTGTATTTAAATCCAGATCTAGCTAAACCTTACGGTTTAGGTCCTTCTAGATATTTTGGCCACTTGTCTTTGAATGACTCCAGTCGACTTTCATACTTGGAATAACCAAGTAAAGTCACAGGTATTCTGATATGCGAATAGGGACCCACATTCACCTTGTTGTCATTAACGTCAATACCAGTTCCTTTAGTATTTCCAGTAAAACAAAAAGGGCGTACTGCCTCTTTAGAGGGTGGTCGATGAGTGGTGAGACTTCCAGAGGGTCCTGAATCCAAGATGTTACAACGTAAGGAATCCGTTTAAACGACGTGTGAATCGGGAATACCAAACCGTACAGAATCTGTTTCATTGCATGGTTCTGCATCACACTCCAAGTCGTGACTCATCTTTTTTTTTTCTTCTTGCTTCTTGGTTAACGTTGAAAGTGAGAATGAAGGGTTAGGCTTGGAAGGGGTTCCTTTTTTATACCTGTCGACTGTACCATCCGAAAAGTATTGTAATGTGATCCGTGGAAACGCTAAAGAAAGGTAAGCACAGTTTGGTGACCATCTGGTATGTTCCAGGAGAGCGGATTTCTTACAATCCATACGAATAGTGACACCACAACTAAAACACTGAACTTGTGTTCCCTGTCCAAAGTAAACAAAGCCTGCTCTGGCTAAAGCGTAGGAAGTAGGTAATCCATTGTTCCTAATTTTTTTTTTGTGCTCCATCGATGAGGACAATAACAATAGTCAGGCATGTGTTTAGGCAAATTTTTAAACGTCTTCAAGCGACTGTCACACTCACCATACTCAGGCAAAGCCCATGTTGTTGAAGTCATCTTTTTCTGTTTTTTTTTTCAAGAGGAGGGTTTTCCTTTTTTTTATACTTCTCCAAATCGGCGTGTCCGTAAGGTAAAGTCGTGTGATCTGGAAGTCTCACTCTTTTTTGGTACACGATCCGATACACTTTTTGAACAGGTCGAGTCACGATTTGATGATTAGGTAGGCAACAATCTTGTGAGGTTCTAACGTGGCTACTTGAAAATCTTTCACTTGTCCAGACAGTAAAGCATTTTTTAAAACCTCAAAGTTCACGACTTGGTTAGTTCGATAGTTCAGAGTCAACCCTTTGACTTTACAGGAGGTGTGAAGTTGACCTTGCGGGTCTCGGTATCGGTACCCATAATTTTTAGGGCCACCGCTAGCAAAACTCAAAATGGTATCTTGAGGGTGCTCGTCTGTCCAGGCTCCTAAACGATCTCCTTGAATGGTAGGGTGGGGGCAACCGGGGCGATGAATGTAAATGCAACTGTCAGTATCAAAGTACAGGACACGATCTCCTAAGACTTCTAACGCTTCGTCATACAATTTCAAACGAGCATGAGCAGTCACGTAGGCGGCAATGACTACGTTACTAAACTTGTCAGGTTTGACAAACTTGGGTTCTTCTTCGAAATTGACAATGATCAAATCCTCACGGATGATTTCGACGTGCTTGACTAGAATACTTTTGTCGTCCACCAGTTTAAAGTAACGATAAGGATCGTCCACGTATTCCGTTTTGGGTAAGATCGTACGTTGAGCCATTTTTCCCCACAAAACAATTCAACATCACTTTGGCAAACGATCTTTTTCCTTCATTTTTTTCTACCTCTTCTAAAGTGATGCCTTCGATGTCACGGTATTCTTCTTTAAATTGTTCTTGGTCTTCGGGAGTTTGACACCACGAAGGATAACCACTAGCTTCTTGTTTCAGTTTGAGAAATTGGTTCACGTACCCCGAAAAAATGCCTGGATGATTAGTGGCGTCGTCCTTTTGGTATTGGGCTGTAGTTGGAAAGTGCCAGATTTCATACACGTTCAATAAACGGTATCCACGATCCAGAGCCCGAAACAATTCGGCACTGACCCACGTTCCTATCAACGACCGTTCTTCCTCCGTGTGGTGACAGGGATGATCTTGGTTGCACGTTTCGGCACACGTCCGACATAAAGGAAACATCAGTTTTCCTTGACAATGGTAAGGTAAGATGGGATGAAACAAGTTTGTTGGAGGTAAAACTTTACATTTAATTAATCCTTCGTATTGACGAATGTGTTCCACGTCAATGTGTTCTGTTAAAATTTCAGGGTGTCCGGTGGGAAAACGAGCATATTTGCACACCCAAGGATACAAAGAACACACGTCGATGTATTTGATTTCTTCTCCTTGGGATTCATTCACGTCGTACAGTAAACGAGTGGCATTGGTTCGTCCTCCAAATAAACTGTGGCGCGGATCTAAAGGTTCGATGTCGGCTGCGTCGTAACTTTGAGTAATGGTTTTAAATTCAGGATCGGTTTTCAAACGTCGATCGTATTCGTGCTCCCACATTTCTATCACTTCGTAACCTTGACTTTCTAACTGGAATCGTCGTTGACAAGTCTGTTCGTATAACTGATCCATGGTAGAATCTGAATAAGGGCTTTTCATGTCTCGCTTAGGATAACAAGTAGGGCATCCGTGAAACAAACAACCCTGAAACTAGTACACTATGTGCGGGTTTTCTAAATCCCAACCATCCACGGAATAACCTCCAATCTTTTTTTCTCCTCCTCTGTTTCTAGCATGTTGTATCCATTTGTCTTCTTTTTGACATAAGTAATGAAGCCAACGTAAAGCTTTGACCGAATATTGACGACTAGCAAAGAGCCCTGTGTTGGAGTCGATGATGGCCAGTTGGTTCTCGGGCATGAAATTTTGTCTGTAGACTAAGGAACAGGCTTTAGGTAAGGTGGCTGCATCTTTCAAAGGATCGACCTCCCCGTGATCGAGAAATAACTCTCGAAATTTTCCACAACAACGTCTTAAAATATCTACATCCGATCGACAATATTTGAGCATCTCTTCTTGAAAGTCAAAGGGATCGTTCTGGTGAGCACGGTACCAAGCGTGAAAAGCTTCTCGCTGTTCGGGTCGCATTCCATCGGGGTCGTAATCATGAAGGTCAGGTAAATGAGGTAGGACGGCCTGTTGATTAGCTTCCGTGTTAAAGAAGTGAGGAAAGTAGCCTTTAGCCATTTCTGTCATGCCAAACGTTTTTGGCATGCGACTCAAAGGCATGGCCAAATAGCTCATTGAATCTTTAAATTGGACTTGTCCTACTTTCATGTAGATGAGCTTTTTTCCGTTCATGGTCACTTCAGGACGTTCGGTTCCATGGTTCAAATAATAATTAAGTAAAAACTGTCCATCGTATCCCGAAAAATTGTGAGCTATGACGGTAGCATACCGATGACAATCTCCGTAACGATGAATGTCTTCTTCACTCCAACTGTCGTGGGTGGTAGGGTCTAAAACCCATTCAGCAAACTCAGACAAAGTGTTCACTCCACGAAAGATTTTTTCACGTCCTCCTGGAATACGACTACAATGAGGACAGTGAAAATGAATCGATTCTTGAATGCACTGATCACAAGCCCGATGTGCTACACAGAAATTTGGAATGTGAGTGCCTGTTTCTTGCATACATTCAAAATCAAAAAAGATGAAATCTACTTGTTTCTTGTTTTTCTTTATTTCTTTCTTCTCTGTCTTGTCAAACTTTTGAATAAAACATCGATGATCAAAATCGACGATCTGATGACAAATAGAACATTTTTTCTTGCCAGCACAAACGTGATGTCTCTTAGAGTTGTTGGTACGAATCAGCTGTCCACACGTAGAACACGATTGCAATAACTCACAAGCACATTTTTGTTGGTGTCCTTGGGTCTTGCGATGTTGTTGGTAGCAAGAAGGACTGACAAAACGACGTCGACAGGTTTCACAATAAACGTGATGTTGTTGTGATTCAGGAAGGCATGGTGTGTCGGCTAAACAGCCCGACATCTTGCTCCACAACCAATGTGTTTCTCCCGACTATTACACCCTTTGTTACATTTCTCACAGTAGTGTAAGTGTAATTCAATCCCAGTCAAAAATCGTAATAAGTAATGGTATCAAAATGTTCTTGATGGTGATAAAGATGAATGTATTTTCCTTCAGGAAAATCAGGGCCTCGAAACAGTAGAGCTCCGCGCACTTCTTGAGGGTGAACTTTTAACGTATAATGAGGAGCCAAAACATCTTGAAGTTGCTGCATTTGAGAAATGCCACACACGGTCTCTTTAGGGATCCCTGCTTGTTTCAACAAGAGTTCTGCTTCTTTCGTTGTTGGCATTCTTTAGACTTTCGAATGTTTTTCCCAGGCTTTTTTCCATTCTTTGCTCTCGTTCTTGTTAGCATAGGTACGGCCCACCACGATAGCTCGAGCCAAGCACATTTGGTCTTGAGTATTGTTAATTTGGACGACACTGCGTTTTGGTAGTACGAAGATCGTCCACCAATAACGGTTTTCTGCTTCGTCCACTTCCTCGAGGTGGAGAAACGTGTGTCATGTAAAGGGTGGCCTTTCCATCGGTGATGGTAAACTTGTCATTGGATTGTTGTACATGTTCTATTTTTGACATGACTTTGTCTGGCGTTAATTCTGCCGGAGTGCTAAACTCAATCCAAACGGGACTCTTCAATTGGTCATGATGGAATGGCCAGTCTCAAGCGATCCTCTTCTTTGGCTCCACATTGCCGTTTCAAGTTGATTAAGACAGATTCCCACAAATCGCTAATGAACCCCGCCGCTTTCTCGGGAGGTACTTTGGACTTGAAGTCTTTGAAGTGTACTGTGTGAGTATACGCCGTGGTCCTAAATTTTCGAGAAGTTATTTTTTTTGTCTCTCGAATCCGATAGTAATTTTCAGGAGCCACGGTAGGACTTTCTTGGTCAGGGGTTCTGGTGTTGGTAGTGGTTTTTGTTTTGGGTGGTGGTGGTTTGGAAGTTTGGGTTTCAGGTTCACTCATCTCCTCTTCGAAGTCACTTGCATGGACTTGAGCTAGTAGTTCATCTAAGGGTGTTTCAGGCGGCACGGAATACCTTCGTCGCCGTGGCTTCTTGGTTTGTTCTTGTTCTGGTTCTGGTTTATCATGGTTTGGGCGTGATCTTTTCATCTTGAAATCTGATTTGAAACTGATTGAGTTTTCACCCAGGTACCTTTATATAGAGACAGAAGAGTATATAAAGAGAGAGCTTCTTACCTTCAGAATCAGTCTTTGGTGATTGAACTTTCAAAAACTGTTGAAAAGATGGAAGAGTCAAAAAGACAGATTGCTTTTTTAGTGAGAGATTTACAGACAGTGATTCGAAAGTATACTACGAACAGTGAGAGTAAAGACTACTCCTCCTCTGTCTCTATAGATAAAAGTGAAGATACTTGTTACATCTGTCAAGAGAAAGGACATTGGGCTCCAGAATGCCCACAACGTCAACAGCAAAAGAGAGATAAATGGAAAGATATCTGTTATCATTGTAAAGGACCAGGACATTGGTCTTCGGAATGCCCTCAGAAGAAAGAAGAAGAAGAGGAGAGGGAGGAAGCTGATTCAAAATCAACAAACCTAGAAGAAGAAGAAGAACATATCATCAAGAAAATTAAGAAGAGAGTAAGAAGAATGGAAGACAGTGAGAATGATGAAGAAGAAGAATGGAAAAGATATGATTCCTGTGATAGGATTCCTATGAAGAAAAAAGAAACACAAAGAGAGACAGTGAGAATGAAGAAAAGGAAACAGACAGTGAACAAGCCACAAAGCATTACAGAAAGTGAACTTTGTGTTGTGTTTTTTTTTTTTGGTGTTATATGTTATATTGCTGAATTATTTTGTAAAAAAATTGTATGAATACACAAGACTAGGGAGGGAAAAAAAGTAAGTGTTTTTGTGTTATTTTTGTTTTAGAGTAGAGATGTACGCACGCACGCACGCACGCACTCACACTTTTACTATGGAATTTTTTAAAGTTTTAACTTGATTTTTGGCAATTTGATTTCTTTTCTAGAAATCTGGTGGTCCTTAGAAGGACCGTTGGATTGTTTTTGTTTTTTCAAAAACAAAACTTTCAAATTAACTTCAAATGCCGTAGTCCTTTACCACGGCCCAATCCATATCCTGTTAATGCTGCTGCTACTGATGGTGTTTTGATTATGGTGGTAGTCACTGGTGGTGGTATTGGTGACATGGGTGGTGGCATCTCACTAGCACTGGAAGGCTTAGAAGAATGTTGTTTAGCCCGTGATGGTCTTTTTCGTTTAGGTGGTTGATGAGTTAAAGAATACTTATAGACATTGGTCATCCATTTTAACTCATATAATATCTCTTCTAACAGACTTACAGTTTTTTCTTGAAGACTGATGCCTTCCTTTCCTGTTTCCTTCTTCTCCTCCTCTTGTAACTGCTGCTGCTGCTGCTGCTGTCTGATTTCTTCCTCACTTTGTTTTCTTCTCTCTTCTTCTTCTTTCTGCTGTTGTTGAAGAAGAAGAAACATTTCTTCCTCTTCTCGTTGCTTTTTTACAAAATTTTCCATCTCTTCCATTTGCCTTTTTTTAAATTCATCCACCATTGGTACAGTAGTAGTAGTAGCAGTATTCTCAAACTCTTGATTTAGTAAATCTAAATCAAAGTCTTCCGGCCGGAAGTTCAATAATGCAGCAGCATTAATCATTGAAGGCTCACTCCAATACATTGTTGTAGTACTTGTCTTTCCAGTCTCCATGAAGGCTGTCGAAAAAAGTAATAAACCCCACGAACGCTACGATACCTTTATACCCGAGATGACGTCACACCCCCACTCTCTTCCCATTGGAAGAAAACCCGACCGACTTGTAACGCAACTTTGGATTGGTAGTTGATTTCGATCCATTTCAATCCTATCGTGAGGTATATATACAACCGCTGGTTTCATAAAGCTTCACCGGTTTTCTCCAAGACCACTCATAAAGACTAAAAAATCATGTGGGTTAGCGTGGAAGCATCGAACATTGTCTCGGGAATGCTGTTTAATCCAGCATTCCCCATGTATGTAAAAGCCTCATGGGCTACCACCAAACTAACATAATCCATGGAATGGAAAAGTCGCATCTACATCGAACGTCAAGGATGTTTAAAGAGAGTCCTTTTCTTCGGCCCAGAAATTAGAAGAAGCAGAAGAAAAAGAAGACCTAGCCGAAGATGTACATGCTAAAACCCCACCAAAACAAAAATAACCCAAAGGCCCTTCTTAGGGCCACCCAATTTTCAAGAAAAGATTAATTTTTCCAATGATTGCCAATATCAGTGTGTGTTTATATATGTTTGTATATTTTTTTGTTTTTTTTTTGTCATAGTCTACCCCACCAAAAAAAACCCTTCTCCCCTTGTATGTTTTGTGTGGTGTGTGATTGATATAGAAAAAGGATAGTGTGGGGTGTGTTTTTTTTTTTTTTTTTGGAAAAAAAAGGGGGATGTTTTCCATCACGTCCGCGCTACTCGAATATAAAGCGGTGCCTTCCACAGTGACGCCATTCACATTTCATTGCTGAAGAATGATTGATATCATTGAAAATCTACAGGAAGCCTGGGACTGGATGGCG
>JAQPZY010001321.1:1835000-2100212 GCA_029931535.1 Margaritifera margaritifera | reverse complement strand
CAATAGAAAATATGTAGGAAGATGTCTCGAAGATAGCATTACTTAGCTGGTGTTATTTGGATATTAGTAGAACCAAAAATATAGTTAAATGTTACATTTTGAGTTCTTTCTCTGTGCCTGAAAAGATCTTAGTGCAAGTTGAGATATTATGACAGGGTTCTTAGTCTTCATCAGCGAATAGAAGATTTCACATCGGGGGGTGTTTTTTGCTGCAAATACCTGCTATTAATCTGTGTCTAAGATCTGTATAAAATGGGCATATGTAAAAAACAAGTGATTACTTATCTTCTATTTGGCTTTTAGTCTCCATACCATACCAATTGGGAGGGATGTGCCGCATTGTGCCGTTCTTCATCTATATTCTAAATTATGAGCGAAACATCGGAGTCAGCCTAATGCATTTTGGTAGCGGGTAGGTAAATCAACTGTTTATATAAAACTGAACGGAAAAAGTATTATAAAAATGTATTATAGTTGATAATGCCATATTTGATTTTTGTTAAAGCTGAATTCTAATATCGGTGAGATAAAGTAGCTTTCAGGCGTTGTCTGAAATTTAGCAAAATACGTTTTCATCTCCTACAGTCCTGTGCGTACTAAAGATAACAAAATCCAAATCTGAATAGTATGTATTTAACTTTCGAAAACCCACGTTCCACTTTACCTACCTCATCCATCGTTTTTCAGCATAATATGACATTGACTTGGATATCGGTTTATCATCCATTCTGAGCAACCATAATCCAAAACTTAAAATATTACAAAAGATAAGTACAAACACAGAGATAATCTTCTACATTCTCCTCGTGGTAAAAGGGATAAAGTATCATCTTGGAAGGATTTAAGCAAGTCTAATACAGAACCTGGTCCATCTTCCATTTTTGATTGTATGTGAATGTTGATACCACGCAAATTTCAGCGGAATAAAGTTTAATGTATGTATTAATCATCGAGCATCAACACTAGTTTGAAAAAGCTTCTGTAAACAGAAAATATACCTAACTATAATTTTGAATAATGTATCAATGTGTATAGAGACTTTATTTCCTTAGAATTGCTAGATCTTGCTTAGCTTTTGTCCCAAATAATGTCTTAGGAGTGAAATATAATCCCCTCTTACCATATAATTTATTCCTAGGATACGTTTACTTGATTTGCTTACTCTCATAATAACCACTTTTCATTACCTCCTTAAAATTCAACCGTTTCTGGATACAATAATTTTAGTTTTATCTACTGTAACTCATGTTCCTTCCACTAAATTTCACCAAAATGTATCCACAATATTAATCTGCCTTAGTAAAAGAAACCGAACTGAATAAACATAATTAGCATCGTCATCAACATACAACAGCGCAATACTGTCAGATATGTACTTGTGAAATAAAGATAAATTGTGTACACTTTTGTCGAAGGTCCGATAACTAAATAATATTATGAATAGATTGAACAGAAGAGGGCTTAATTACGCAACACAATTAATTGGGGTGCTAATATTACTGGGAAGGAATTAATTGTTTATTGCCCTTTCATAGTGCGCATTTAAACGTAGGATATTTGTACATCGAGTCTAGAACTTTAAAATAACTTTCCCACCGATACCTTTGCTGACTAAACAAGTCAGTAATTGTACATGATCCGATAGAGTCAAGAAAATCTTGGAAATACCTTACAAGACGGACAATAAAAACGACCTCTTTTTTATTTGGAATATTTCTAGAACCATTTGCTTGAAGCGAAAAATATTAGTCTATTACTGTAGTTAGCCTTATGCGGAATCCCGCCTGAAGCTTCTTCAGTTTTTGTTTTTAGCTTCGCACCACTGAACGTTTGTTTAAAATAAAGGTAAAAAGTTTATTCCAAGATATCAATGAGAGAGATACCCCTATAATTGATTCAGATTCAATCTGAAGAGCCATTTCTTAGTGTAAAGGGAAGATAATTTGTTTCTCGCCCCATTGAAATAAAGTAAGCTGCCCGATGTCAACACATTTCCTTAAAATAATTTGGACTAAATAAAGGGTGACATATACTTGGAGTCTGTGTTTTTTTGTATCATTTCGGCTATTGTTTCCATCCGGGTCCACCAGACTTTCCTGCTTTTTAGAGTTCGGATACTTTTGTGAACCTTCAGTTTCAGAAGATTGAACTTTCAAGATTATCATCTGAAAGTTTTCAGTCATACAATCAACACTGTGCTTAATTTTCTGAGATCATTTACGATACAGTTAGCGATCTGAAGTATTCATGCCATTAATGGACCAGGAGATCGCGCCTTTACTGCATACTTTGCGCAATACGTGTTTGTTTAAAGATTCAGCTTTCCAAAACTTAGAGACATAAGACCTTGATTCTATTAATTCCTTTTCTTTTAACGCTTATACTTCTCTTTTTTTCCATGCGAATCACGTTTATTTGAACCTATTTCAAATCATTTTATAATGCGTCAAATTTTCAATGGAAATATTAAATCTAAATTTATGGAGAGAATAACAATTTTTGCCTTTATAACAACATCACATTGTTTATCCCCACCAAAAAGGTTTTCTGTTTTGTTTACCTTGTAACACTGTAGCAACATACAACCTGGCTGACTTGTGATATAAATATATATATATATATAACTATATAATATATATATATATAAATATAAATATATATATATATATATATAATATGATACATTTGTACATTTTTCATCGATCCTCACTGGATTACAGAAGTTATTAAAATTAGATCTGAAATTAAGAAAAAGTTCACGTTTGTAATGAATTAATAAATTTTGTTATTCATTTTTTTTTCCATCCCATCTGTAACCTGTAAAAACTTTGAACCTAGAAACAACTTTTCCTCCGATATTTGCATGTTTCATATTGTTGACAAGTGGAAAAGTGAACGCACGGTATTGACAGGGTAGTGTACAGATTCACTCATAAGAACCAAATTTCGAAATCTGAACAATATTTAAAGAGGCCGGTTTCAAGCAATCATATAGTAAACTTATGTTAGTCCCATCAGTTAGCGATGGATGTGAACTTTCCCTCTTGATCTTGGTGCATTAGCCTACCGTTTAGGATATGTATATAAGTATGTTTTACATATATCAATCAGTGAGATACTGAAATGCAATACAAACAAGAAATCTTTCGATTTTCGTTTCTCATAATCACCACTCATCTGATTTCATCAGAAAGCATTTTTCTCATACTAACATCAAGCAACATCATTTTCTGAACCATCATTAACACTACCAGTTCTACAATTGAGGTCCCAAAGGAGAAACGTATCATGGTAGGAGGTTACTATTTTTGACAGAACTCTTTCTTCAAATAATTCGACCCCACTTCTCTTCAGTGTAAATCGAATCATATATCGGAGATCCTTGTGTGTTAAATATGCAAAACAAGTACCAAATCTTTATCTAAATCTACATGGTCTCATTTAAAATGGGAGGCAGACACAGTCCTCCAGTTCTAAGTAAATTCTTTTCACAATATTATCTCATACAAATTTTGACCTTAAATTTGCCAATTAATTGGTCGTGGCTTCACCACTTCCAAGTATATGGTGACGCTCTATGTGTACTTGATCAGTGTTCATTTCAAGGACGTCCCGCGTGTATGTTTTGCTTTTCTCCTCGCATTGTTTCATGTTGTGTGGTCATTCGGTTCTCAAACTCCATAAAATAATAAGATGTTCCGTCGGGACTGAGATCTAAAAGGGACACCAGCGTTCTTCAAGGGTATGAAACAGCGCGTTGCAAAGTCTCATAATCTTCCCGCAAGCGTTCATGTTCTTCCTTTATTTGACTAAATGTATTGTCAACTTTGCTGTTCAAGCTCGAATAGTTACGATTTAGTGATTTGAGTTCTTGTTGTATACCAGTTTAAAAACAACCATAACGTCTTCCTCGGACATGCTCAAAAACACTATCTCCGAGATCCCTACCAGTATCTAAAGCTCAAGCGCCATCCGTATTGACAGACAACCTTGTTTATATGTGTGTTCTTTGTTTTCTGCGCATTGTGGTCGGTGCAGGGTGGCGCTTCCGAAAATTAGTAATAGATCGAATGTTCCTCAGTTGCAATGCTGCTTTAGTACTAAATTGTTTTCTTACTCTGACCACATTTTTGACTTTGATGAATAAACGTGAAGCTAAAATGGTGACAACTTATCCGGCTGACCACATTTGCGAATTTATTTACAATCTAATGCAAACTCTTTGTTTCTATGAATTTACAGTAGAATCGACATTTTTACACAATTCTCATACGATTTGGACATCCTTTTTTTTACAGTAATCTCAATTATTTGTAATCACGCCAAAAATTTGTTTTACGTTACCATATATACTTGTTTGTACAAATTAATCAAGCTTTAAAATTTGCGGATTATTATCATTGTTATTATTATTATTATTATTATTATTATTTTGAAGAAACCGTCTCACCTCCTCCATATACCATGCTGTGTGGAGTCCTCACTACCATTGCATAGTAACGCTGCTATGGCTGCGTCCACGGGCTGAACCATTTTTCGCCAATATGTCTCTGCAATGGGAAAGATATTCCAAGTTAAGTTTAGTTCTGGCAAAACTGCTCGCCATTGCCAAGCCCAAAAGCATTTTAAAAAATGTCTACTCACCCTTCCACACTCATCCCCATCAGCTTCATTTTGCTCCAACCCTCCCAAATGATTTAGAGGTTGTAATCCGAAATGAGTTACACCTATGATGTGTCTTTTTGTTAAGACTACATGTGTAAAAACTTGCCAAAAAAATATTAAAAATGTCACAATTATTGACAGTGTAGTGCACTCAACCCTTTGACATCTCCCAAGGGCCTAAGGGAGTCAAAACCAATACTTCTCTTGATCATCTTTACCAGAGGGATAAGCGAATTCCAAGGTTTCACCCAGCTTTTAGGGGTACAGGACGGACGGATGAACGGTATCACGATATCACAGACGCTTAAAAACATCGCGATGATAAGGTGTTGAAGCTTAAAAACAGCAACTTGTGAAGGTTTGTTTTAATTGCATGTGAACAGATAAATACACAGATCTTTCTGTATATTCCATCGCTCAGGCCATCTCCTCACTTTCAGGTGAATTTTTTTTAGCAAGTCTTGGCTTTATAAATACCTTTATCCAAGATGAGAACGCACTCAACAGACAAAACCACACAACGGAACACACACACACCATTTTTCAAAAATATTTTTTGATAATCCGCATGGGCTAATTCTAGGAGAGATGCTGTAATTCTTTGTGTATCTATGTACGTCAAAAGAGGCAAGCACTTCTCGCCAACTTCTGAACACACGTCAACCATCTCATAATAGCCGTAAAAGTGAACATTGTGAACATTGTCATCTTTCACACGATCCAAAAATTGAAAATATAGTTCTACATGTGCAAATACTACCATTGTTTCTTCAATCCAAGTGTTGAAAATATAGAATTATGCATGGACAAACAATTAAGTCGCTGTAACCGAAGTTTCTCTTTCAATGCCACAAGCCTCTCGTGCACGGCACTAGGATCAATACATTCATGGAGAAATGCATAAAGGTATCGCGAATACAGGCGACACAAGGGCTAACCTAATTATAACTAATATGACTCTTAGCAAGATTATATTTAGTGCGTATGATGGTCTTGTAATGTAGCAGGATGCATAATGGAGAATGTTGTACATAGCATTAAAGCCGGACATCCCCTGCTCCTACTTTGTTTTGGCATTGAACATGGAAATTTATCTTCTGAATGTATCCCCTTAGCTTCGTCTGATTGTTATAAACACACATCTTCAGCAAAGAGGCTTATTCCGGGGCTGTACCCTATTTTTTTTTTTTTTTTTTGGTAACTTAGGTAGGATTTAACCATTTTCAACATATGCGACATATAGCATCTCTCTCTCCTCTCTCTTTCTCTCTCTCTCTCTCTCTCTAGCACACACTGAAAAGGGCATCGCATATCCTTTTAAAATCAACTGGTCTTTCTTACCTGCCGACATCTGAGCAAGCTTCGTGGTCGGTCACAACGGCCCCAATTGGAACATTGTTCTGTGTATTATGGCCAGAGCATAGAATCAGAATGGTCGAGATGATCACAATAATTGGAGTACTCTTGCTGCAGATGACTTTCCGTTGGAATTCCACTTTTTCGGGCCTCCACATGGCGTCCTAATTAACGACTGAACAAGAAAATCATCTATTATTTCAGTATGTCAGTAATGCAGAGTTAGAAGTTAGTAATATTTACATATAACCTTACCTTGAACTTGAATGCGTGACCCCCCACCCATCCCTGATAAAAGAATATAGGAACATTGAAAGTTAAACTTGGTGTACGATAGAGCGACAATAAAAGTTTAACAAATAAATGTGAAGAAAATATTGACTCTCTTGACAATTTGTTTTGATAAAAGTGATTCATAGATGAGCAAGGCATGCACGTGAGAATTCATCGATGTCAGTGTATACTTTATATTGGCAATCAGTATGTAAAGTTCCAATTAGCTTTAAAACGCCAATCTCGTATTTTTCAAATAGGTCTATTTCACACAACATAAATATTGTGCGATTCTTTTATATGCCATTTTCAAAGTTGTAATGTATATTTTGAAATTAATGAGTCTTTAAAGTAATAAAAGTTCCTGTTGATAGGAAAGATGCACATAGAAATTAATACGACCGCCAATTATGTTGTACAGAATTATTAATACTCACAGTTTTTAGATACTGAGTGTAATGTTATGTATTATTTAAGAATAACTCCAGTAGGCAGTCTATACCATTTATTAATTATAATACATCAGTATATTTGGGAGGGGGAGACAAGACTGCCCTAAACGTATTTTTCTCATAGAACTTAAACCCTAGTGAAGGCATAACATAAAACCAGTTTTTGGTGTATATCAGTTCTAATCCAGTGTTTAATATCTGATTACTTTTACTGTCAAGAACAGTTGAGTGATACATAAAGCTAATTAGATTAAGGCTAGCACAAACTGATGATGTCAAAAGGAAGTGTTGTTAGTTTGCAAATGCATCAGGGTAACACTTGCTTGCATTTACATAATTTATATCAGGTAATATCTTCCAAATATGCAGTATTATTAAATACAGTAGTCCCTCATTATTAGGAACCATTTCGTATTCGTTGTTATCGTTATTATAGCAAGTTTTCGTTACAACGAGGTGTTTAATTCGCATAAACGTGCATTTGAGATCTAAGGTGGATGTTATTTCGTTATTTCTCCAAATTCGTAATAACAAAGTTCACTTAAACAGGTATCACTGTGCTAGCATCCTAAATACTCATCACAAGTGCCTCTAATATGCATCACTACCCTAATTGAGAGCCAATCAGCTGTTATTGCATCATATTGTAGTCCCTAGGAAACCCACTCATAATTGTTCTCAGATTTGTTTTTCTTTCTGGAGATTTGATAAACAGTGACGAACTTTTGTTGCATTCAACACAAATCAGTATTAAAGCCTAAACAGAACATAACATGTTTATTGAGTTCAGTCTGTTAGCTTTTGCGTAAGATGACAAAGAAAAAGGTATGATTTAACCGGTTCTAGAAAGGTCACTTGCAATAAAAAATTCCAGATATGTCATTCAAATGCAACTATTACCAGAACTCACAATATTTTTTATATATTTTGTCCAAGTTAGTTCCTTACATAAGTAAGATAGTCTTGGTACATCTATACATATAATTAATGTACTGAATTTCTGCAAAAATGTATGGAAATGAAGGAAATATATAAGGAACTTAATTAGTATGGCCATACGTTGAATAGCATACAGGGGAAAACCTATGATAAACCATTGTTGTACAACTTAAGCATCATAGATGCATTCATATCTAATTATTGTTCGCATTAAATGACATATGTAAATAAATCAGTTATTTGGTTCATTCTAGAAGAAATGCAGAAAATATTGCTATTTCCTTGGTAATGATAGAAAAGATGAGATTTCTTTCCTATATATGCACATACTATATACATTAATTTGTCACATACAGTCATAGCTTTTAATTTATTTTGTAACTTTATTTGTATGCACACACAAAAATTGATGGTCTATTCTCGCTCTAATGGGTGTTCTTCGCCCTTTGGCTGCTGGTACAGTGTGAATAGGACTCTTACGAGTGCTTCGGTTATTCCAATTTGATGGAACCATGTTAATTTTTCAGGCCGTGGCACCATAATTGTAGTAATGCTTCGTCTGTCTTGACAAGAATTACAAACGCAGACATTTCTTCACCATTTTCTATACCAAAATATAGTTTGGTTTGTTCATTCAACATGATACAGACAGCTGTGATGAGGCATACTTAGGAGTTCCTAGTCAGTTGTGATTCATATTCAAACTGTATTGTTCGGAAGGGATCAGGTTCTAGAATTAGCCATTCTCACCAGTTTAAATATCTTATGGCAATTTAAATCAACACACATATGAGTTTATGACACTCTTTTTTGATTCCAAACTGTGTATGCCAATGTTAAAGACAACTCAAATCTGTGCAGTTTTGTTTTTCCCCTACCTTCTGTGCACCCAAAAGGGTGTAGTCTGACCACATGGAGCTTAACTTGGTATGACCATATGATCTGTGTGTCCCGGCCACTTATTTTTTACACTTGAAATGTCCAACTTCCTGCCTAGTACTGACCACTACAGCAAAGTTCATAAGTTCAGGCGTTTTCCAAAATCGATCACTTCCATTTAGGCATTATGGGATTGCTGGTCCCATGCAAGATTTACTGGCCTCCCGAAATAGAAGAACTTGACAACGTACAAACACTACGCACCTCTAAAATTGAAGATTTGATAAGGTGCTCCAATTAGCATGCGCAATTTAACATTTTGCACAAAATCATGTTAACACATTTCTGCGAAGAGTTTAACTTAGCTCAAATTACAATCAAGACATATATAACATTGATTTTAGCAAGTCACCACAGCAAACTACGTAAAGGGGCCACGTGTTTGGAACTATATGTTAGACTCTTAACATTCATACGTGTCCACCGAGCTGGTAGTCGGAGGGATAATATCCAAAATTGGATAGTAAATCATCAAATAGCAGATGCGCCTACTTAGCGGCGATGGTGCCGAGTGACAACTACAGTTACCACTGGTCTACATGTTCGTTAGTTAATATCGTACACATGTGACAACTTGTCATCTAACACTGCTGCAGATGTTTGATAATTGGCAGATAGATTATCCTACTTATCCATATATAGAATAGAGATCTAAATGCTTTGTATGCCATAGCTACAAGCTACAACATTAATAACATACAAAGTATCGTCTTTTCAGTTTTCCACAAAATTTATATAAATATTTAATAATTAATAGCTTATATTTTCTATAACTTTTCAAAAATCCACTACGTGATTAAAGCTTCATTTTTTGACGAGAATGCCAAGCGAGTCCTTGTGTGTTTTTTGGACCTTAAATTTGTCCCCTAAGCATACAACATTTCATTTAGACCCCTGAGTTATCAGATAAATTCTGCTATGGAGTAAATCAAACTGGATAAAATATAACAGAACATTGCATTTATTCTTCAGTTTTGCTATATAGAGAGAAAAAGCTAATTTATTAAATATGTACAACTTTTGTCATCTTCTCAATAATAGGTTCACATCAGCCGAAGTGGCCGGAGGAATCTATCATAAATTCTTTCCTTGGATCAGCTGTTGCCATTATGCTACCCTAATCAATGATGCTGAACACGGAATGTCGATAAACTTATCGAGTCCAGTATCAAAAGATGGTTGGCTACATCCAGTTTATATGAGGAGGGATATGTTGAATTCGTCTCTTCGATTGATAAACTTATTGTGTTGGAATCGGAAATTACGTGATAAGAGCCATAAAACAAACCTATTTCACATCAAAGAAAATATGATTGTGTACTAGTGTTAAGAGCTTACGTACGTACAGACAGACAGATAAAAGATGAAATGACAGATAAGCAAACCTACCAACCCACCTACCTACTTATCCTACCTGCCTACGTACATATATCCATCTGACCTCTAAAGAGAGATTAATGTCGACAAAGGTTTTTTTCTAAAATAATGAACCCTAATGGAAACATTCATTTTAGTTTTTGGCTAAGGCGGAAATGGTGTGAGTATAAGGTAGCGGCCAGCTAAAGGTGTTATTTTTGTCAAATGGAATTTGGAGTAAAGTTTATAATCCAAGAAACGACTTTAAAACTGGTCATCCTTCTAGGCTAAGTATTGAGTCTTTATACATTTTCTGGAATCGCTATGTACCTGCGACTGCATATTATGTATATTAATAACATAGTGTTGTCAGTTATGCTTGTGTGCTCACTCAAGGCCCATATTGACATCTTAGCATTATTAAGACATAATCTGCGCTAAGCTATTAATTATTGTATTACCTACATGTGTTTTATAACAGTTTCTCTACGGCGATCACCTGTTGTAATAGCATCCACTCTCAATAACTGCAAGATCTAAAATTGGCTAGTCTCAAATTATATTGCTATAATATTTTTGTTAATACGGTGTTAACACACAATTATGTCAACTCTAGTGTTCCACGTATTTAAGGGGTTTATAATGATCAACCAGGCATTGGGAATTGGAGAAAAATATGTGTTATTGACAAAGCTATATACATACTGGGGTTTATTTGATGATCTTATTAGAATATACATTAGTGTAAATGGAATAAAGAAAAAATAGGTTAGACATTATGTCTTGGCTACTTACGGTAAGCGTTGGATATTTAACAAATTCGGAGGCGTTAGAAGCATTTACAATATCAAGCTACCTAATTCACAGCGTAGGATAAAGAAAAGAAAAACACGCTACTTTGCTGGCAGCGGTGAGATTCAGAACTCTTTCATGCCTGGGATATTTTAGTGTTGTGCGTTAATGTTCAAAATCATAATTTTTTTAAGATAAAAGTAATATATTATTTAATCTAACCATGGGCACTATAAAATGAAATAAAAAGAGAACGCAATCATTTCAGTGGTAGCACAGAATAGGGAATAAGAGAACGCTGACTTTTCAGTATTAGTACAGAATAGGGAAAAAGAGAACGCTTACTTTTCAGTATTAGTACAGAATAGGAAAAAAGAGAATGCTGACTTTTCAGTATTAGTACAGAACAGTGAAAAAGAGAACGCTGATTTTTCAGTATGAGTACAATATTAGTACCGAATAGGGAATAAGAGAACGCTGACTTTTCAGTATTAGTCCTGAATAGGGAAAAAGAGAACGCTGACTTTTCAGTATCATTACAAAAAAGGGAATAAGAGAACGCTGACTTTTCAGTATTAGTACAGAATAGGGAATAATAAATAGCCGACATTTCAGGGATAGTACAAGATAAAGATACTGAAGTTGCAAATTCAGAGTTAAACTTGGGAGTAATAGGGTTAAACTAAAAAATAACAAACAACATATCAAATGGCAGATCATGAGAGACCTGAGGTTGAATTAGCAGAGTCAGAAAACAAGCGATTAGATGTTAGTTTGAGGAGACTTGGTAAAGATTTGAATGGAAAGAAGAGACAATTGAACAAGAATCTATCATAAAGAAGTAATGCACAGAGCCAACATAAATATTCGTTAGAAAGTGAAGTGAAATGCAAGTGTTAAGAAGAGAACTAGATAATAAAGAGAAGAACATTCAATAGGGAGTCCAAATATTACTTCTCAAAATGGAAGACGACAAAATAATCTTGCGATACCCGAATTTTAAAGACCACATCGCACTATGGGCGATAGATGCATCCCATTTACACCCTACATTGTGGAGATTCGACACCTACAGAGGTTACTCTGATGGTTTATCCAGCTTTGCAAATTATTCCGCCGCTCACACAAATTATTTTCGACGGGAAAGATTCTTTGAAAAGTTTTCTTTCTTTTGTCTAAACCTTGTTAAGTTAATTGTAAACGCTTGTGGATGGACTGAAACATTAAACAGTTTCGCTTAGCTAGTGGCTTGCGAAGTGATGCTGCTTAATGTGGAAAAATCCCTGTAAATTCCATTCAAGAACGTAGGATGAAGGCTTTGTATCTGGTTGAGCTCGAAAACTTGAAATTGGATGGAAACGAAAAGGTGTCTGTCTATGAGACTGAAATTAAGCGACTTGCCATAAAAGGATGAAATAACTTATTTGCACTATACGATATTGCTTGTAAGGATTACACAACCAACAAACGGTTGTAGCAGTTAGATTAGCTGAGTCTGAAAAAGAAATAGAAGAATGACTTGAAAAAAGGGAATGATTTAGTGGCAGTCATTAAAGAAAAACGAGATACAGTTGTGATAAAAGAACCACCAAATAATGCGGCGAAGGAAAAACAAAAACCATATGTTACACAGAAAGATCTATCTGTGGAGTGTAACAAGTATCATAATCTGGGACATATTGCAAGGTATTATACAAGTAACAAAACTGACGGTGACAAAAATGCTACAAATCTGCCCCACAAAAACTGAGACTGACTTCGACAATCGGCCCTACACCAGTCAGAATGATGGACAAAAATACTGTTATTAAAATTTGTAGTTGGAGACTAAGTACTGGAATATCTGTATATAGCTCTTATTTAGACTGATTTTGTCATTCATTCTGGTGCTGCTGTGAGTGCATTATCATCATGTGTTTATAATAAAAGTCCTTACAGGAGAGAGCTGACCTAGGGTTGGTTGATCTATTGTGGCTACACTATTCACAAGGGTGCCAACTAAATAAATTTAAAACAGCGTTTGGCTTATGTAGTGCAGTGAACGTTTCTGGGCACAACACAATGAGCACCGTTTAATCCATTCCCTAGGTCTTTCATTTTATACTAATATAATGATATCTTAAGTTTTTCCGCGGTATTTTTAACTCCTTAGTGTCCTGAAATCTCAGAATCATGAACAGGCTCAAGCTTAAGTACTCTCTTGTGCATTGATGATGATTCAACATCGTTTGCAATCCATTTCTATATAATCACAAGTAACAGTTGTCTGCTCTATCGTTACCAGGCATGTCCATGTGGGATGGAGTCCACATGAATTAATTACCGTTTCCATTGTACTCAAGGTTCTTAATTAGCATACTAACCTCCATAACCATAATTCCATGACTAGAGTAATTACCAGATACCAGAGACCGTAACACATTGAGAGAGTCACTAAGTATTATTGCTTTTCATTTAACTACTCAATACATTTAATACTTTAATAATAATGCCTGAGAATTGTACTGAACAAATAGAGCAGTGGTCGGGAATCTCTCTCTCTCTCTCTCACTACACGTGTGGTATCTTTCTCGGCAAATACTGAGCATATCCTGCGTGGTCAGTTTCTGCAGATTTCGATCCATCAGTATAAATTTTAGTATACTCTGCATACCGCATTTCCACTCGTTAGAAAACTTTAGCTCTAAGTTATATGGGTCTCCCGTTTTTATCCCCACAGTCTAGTGTATTCCGATTAATCTTTGGTGTGTGACAGGTCCAAGCGGCTGTGTCTATCTATTTCGATTCCGATTAATCTTTGGTGTAGGACAGGTCCAAGGGGCTGTGTAGATGTATTCCGATTAATCTTTGTTGTAGGACAGGTCCAAGCGGCTGTGTCGATATACTTATTCTTTTCATTCATGCCTTCTCACTAGCTCCCCAATGTGTTTCTCAGAAATCGAGAAGTAGAATAATTATCTTCTCCGACATAGCCATTAACGTTTAATTTGTAACTTTAATAAGTTGACATGTGAGCCGATTATCCACTATTTAGGAATAGTCTACTCGTTCTTGCAGGATTCGTTGTTACAAGATCGCCAAATCTCACGGCATCGGTATTTGATCTCAACCGGCATTTTCCACGCATAGGTTGTTTGTATCACGCCATCATTGCACCTTTGACATAGCATAGAATGTTAGCAGCTATATTCGGATCATGTGGTCAAGAAAATGTAAGAAATTGCAATGAACACTGTCTATCTTGTAAACACTATAAATGTGAATCCTACGTCGGCGTATTAAAGATACGAAATACGTTTAAATTGTTATGAATGAAAATATAACGATTCTCCTTCTCGATATCAGGCAGATTGGGTTCGATGCAACATTCTTGACAGCCTTTCGGCAATTTCATGTTTTCTATAGGGAATACGCCCTGCCCTAACACTCCAACATAACCGTCCAAATATCGAGAACGAGGTGAGAAAGATCAGAGAAATCGCAGACAATCAATGTTACTATAGTTTCCGCCTACAACCCTCACCCATGGCAGCTTGCTCCCGCCTACCGATTTTAAAAACGAAAAGCATCAACGATAAAAAAAACTTACTCATTTCATAAATTGATTTATAATTTTTTAACTCGATTGCCAACAATCGGTCCCAAACATTATCACCCTTCTTCGCGTTTCAAACCAACAAAACTTGAACACTACCACAGCGTCCATATTTGCCTGGGCGAGTATGTGTTGTTTGCACGACATGAGTGATGTAGTTCATAGTGTTCCGTAAGCTCCGGATAATTCCGTAGATTTCCGTAAAGTTGAGATGACAAAATGACAATATTAGGGACCGCTTGCTGACAATAGAGTTAGAAATTATAAATCACTAAATGAAATGAGTAAGTTTTGTACATTTGTAATATCCTTGATGCTTTTCGTTTTTAAAATCGGTAGGGAGGTACAAGCTGCTGGTGGGGGTGGGGGTAGGTGGAAACTATACCTGTTTGGAGATTCCACACTTGACTAGGTGGTAGCCTTGTTTGGTGTGTCCAATTCAGAAAACCCACCCCACCCACCAGCTAAAAGCTCTGTGGTAATGCTCCTATGGATAATCTTTTTTGTCAAATATTAAGAAGTAAAGTTTTCCATGAAATGTCATTTAATAGTATCTTATTAAACACATTCAGTCCTTTGGTTTATTAAACGTAAAACAGTAGTTTCAATAAGACTTTAAATAGCGACGCCTACCCGCAAAAAAATGCAACTGACTTCAGTCAACACAAGTAGAGTTCCCATTCTTAACGCTACATCAAATGTGCCACTATTCATTCAGCAATTATCACTGCTTATCTCAACCGGTAATGTCAACTTACTTTGAGAACATCTGCTGGAAAAAGAAGACTACAATTTTACATACTTTCAAATATAGGCACTCATTTCGCCCTTACCTTGTACTCATGTTTATTGTTCTTTTCTTTTTCTTTGTTTGTTTCTGTGTCTGCTTTAATAGTTTGTTTTTTCTGTTTTGTTTTAAACACACCGTCTGGAAAATAACGACCTAACTTGTTCATAAAACACGCTGGTGCAAGAAACCGTGGGTCGTTCTAAGCGATCTTCTGAATACAATTGCTTTATTGCTCCGTATAATGAAAGCACTAAACCCTCATTCGAAAGTAACATCTGTCATTCTTGTAATTTACACCAGACAAATGTTCACTGCATGGCTTCTCTATATTTAAAATAAAAACATGCGAAACGAAGTGACACTTGTGAGTAAAAACGAGTACCTTTCCTATTTGATCTTACAGTGTTACACTCTTGTAATGTTTCTTTCTTTATGCTCTTGTTTATTCTCATTTATTTATGCAGTCATATGTTTCCTTATCCTATGTGTCTCTTGTCTTGTACATTCGTTTATTCGTCCGTTAATTCATGCATTCGGTCATACACTTACTGCCACACTGCTCCTAAGCCTGTTTGTTTATTGGCCTGTACGTTCGTGTTTAAGTTCATATATAAAGGATGTCTTATGTAATCTCAGAATGAATTAATTCGATCAATAATGACAGTCTAAGTTAAAATAATTCCGAACAAATCAGTTGTCAGTAAAAAAAAATCTTAAAACACATAGTGATAATTTATTTTAAACTTCTTTCGTGGAGAAAGAATTACAGAAGAATATTTCGTGAAAAAATATTTCCCGGGAAACTAGAAAATCTCAGACTGTCTTGTTAAAAGTAATTCTGCACAAATGCCCCCCCCCCCCCACCTCTCTCTCTATCCACAATGTTTATCCTGACCAACTATGTCTTATGTGCCATCGAGAAAACGACAGAGGTTATTCTCGAAAATGTTCCCTTTCTCCAAATGATCGCTTTTCACAAGTAAATATATAAAGATGATTTCCTGCAAAGACTGGTACATTGTTTGAAGAGGTAGTTAAAAACTTTTACAAGGCCACAAATCGCATGACAAATTCTTTTGTTTAAAAAGGGATTAATATAGCATGCATTGTTCTATATAAAGATTTATATTCTGGTGCAATTTATGTTCATGTTGCTGATGAAGTGTTTGTGAAACTTTCTAGGCAATTACGGTGTACATAAAATATTAGTGACATAACGGAAACAGTTGCCTTTGGAACTGTTCTATACAAGGAGTCATATCATTCATCAGCTGAGTGGTGGGAGATTTTTCGAACGTTCTTTATATCATTGACATCAGATGAAAAATTACTTACCTGGGTTCATTTTTTAATAATGGAAAGATTGCATGTACTTTGTTTTTATATGCATTTGTATCCTCTGTGTGTTTGTTTTGTTTGGTTGTATAGCCTTTGTGTGTTTGTTTGTATGTGCTTGTGTAACCTCTGTATGCTTGTCTTTATATGCTTTTCTATCCTCTTTGTGTTTGTTTTATTTGCTTGTATAACCTCTTTTCGTTTGTTTTTATATGCTTCAATAACCTCTGTATGTTAGTTTTTATAGGCTTTTCTGTCCTCTGTGTGTTTGTTTTATTTGGTTTTATAACCTCTGTGTGTCTGATTTGTATGTGCTTGTATAACCTGTCTGTTTGTTGTATGTGCTTGTATAACCTCAGCGTGTTTGTGTTTTGTGTTTGTATAAACTCTGTGTTTTTATTTTATATGCTTGTATAACCTCTGTATGTTTATTTGATTTGATTGTATAACCACTGTATGTTTATTTGATGTGCTTGTATAACCTTTGTAAGTTTATTTGATGTGCTTGTATAACCTCTGTATGTTTATTTGATTTGCTTGTATAACCTCTGTATGTTTATTTGATGTGCTTGTATAACCTTTGTATGTTTATTTGATTTGCTTGTATAACCTCTGTATGTTTATTTGATGTGCTTGTATAACCTCTGTATGTTTATTTGATTTGCTTGTATAACCTCTGTGTGTTTATTTGATTTGCTTGTATAACCTCTTTACCAACCTCTTTTTACCTTGAGGTTTATCTTAGACATTTGTCTAGGTGTTAGGTTAATGTCTCTAAAACATCATGTAAACTATCATCGTATGACTGCACGCTGTATATGTTTTAATTTGATGTGTTTTCGTTAGAGTTGGTAACAAAGCTCTCTAGAGCTGATGTTTAAATACACCCGACTTAAAATACAATTTACTTGACTTAGCATTGAATCTATACAAGCGAAAGCTTGAAATTATTTCATTAAAAGTGATCAGGTACCATTTTGATTACAAAAAAGCCGATTAACAAGGCTAGTTTTCGATTGGACAATGCTGTTATTAGAGTTTTCGATTGGACAATGCTGTTATTAGAGTTTTCGATTGGACAATGCTGTTATTAAAGGACGCTAGAGACTCTCTTCTTTATTAGATTTGTTTTTTGGCATCCGAGTGTTTTTGGTCTGTTTTTATTTCTTTAAGGAGAAGAGTAGCTCCTTGTTGGAGTACACAAAAGGATATAGTGTAATAATTAAATACTGTACCCATCACACACCCAGTAAATTGAATAGAGTAGCCTACATATATAAATTATCTCATCTCTCAGGGTGTAAAACAACCGGATTCCCGGCAAAGTAAACGGTGTAGGTAAATACACGTTCTTCTTTTTTATTGGTAGAACATATATAAAGACAAAGAGACAAACAGTCTCATTTACCTTAAATATGTATAATTGATTAAATATTATGAATTTATCAATGCAAATTATGAATAATCTTAAAATTAGAACTTTTAAGATATGTCTGGCACTATCCTAACGGCGAATCCAATGGTTATTTTAATAAACGTTCCATTTCAAAATTAATATTCAATTATGCTCCTTTGTAAATTATTGTATAAAGTTTTATGATTGTAAAACTTTATAATATCAGATTTTAAGATTAGAGATAATATCAGGAAATTAATTGTTATTAATTTGATAAATAAATAATTTAAACGAAGAGCACAGAAAACAATGTTCATTTTTTAATTGCACAGTACTTTCGTAGTGATATTTGTTTCAGTTTTTTACAAAAAATAAATACAATTATAAACTTTCAGTTCCATTGTTATGGGTCAGGCAATTTTCGTTATATATGCAGCGGTAAGATAATCAGTTGCATTGAAATAGAAATCAACAAAAACCTTTTAGTTAAAATACTTTAAAGCGGGTTAACCCAACAAAACCAGTTATTGAGCTTGTGTTTCTGACACATATGAATAACAAACAGAAGTGACCATGTACAATACATTTATCAGTGAAGTTCATATATGATCTTAGAATTTAAACCTGTTGGGTTGATATTATCCAGACGTTGAATCTAATATGTTTATTTTAACAGATGTTCCATTTCCGAATTAACAATATAAATTGCCTTAAATGAAAAATCTTGTAAATTATTAGAGTCGTCATTAAAGTGTGTAGAGACATGGGATCAAAAGTGGATCGATAAAGTTATTTATATCTAGGTCTGCGAATGCGTTTAGATACTTGCTGACGGGTTTCTCCAACATATGTATTTGTACACGTTATCAAATAAATAACATTGGATGTTGCACAGTTAGTTCGCATCTTGAATGTTTTTTTGGTATTACTGCTACTGAAATTGGAATTTTCATTAATTTTCATTAATGAAAGACCAGTGCGAACATCTGGGTCTATTATATTTAATTGATGGACCATGACTTTTAAACATTTAACAACCTTAACTCATTTAGTATTAAAATATGCTAAAATAGTGAACTCTGATGTCAGAACCAACATGCCCTACTCTTCATTTATATTTTTCATACTGAATAAACATACTTATATTTTCTTCGCATCCTATTATTGTTTATGCTTATGTACATATGTTAGGTTATTCCATTCAGCTTTATTTCAGCACTGTGTTCATTGTGGAATATGCATACACTTACAAGGCAACGTATGTATCAGCTGCCAATCCCTTCTGTAATTGCATTTTTCCTTTTACTTCTGGATATATCATACTCTTGTTTGTGTAATTATAAACGAATCTCGAATGGGCTAGAAAATAATAGACTTGTATGTCCTATACCAAACAGCGCCATAATATTATATAGAAAATAATGTGTTAAAAATACCCTTCAAAACAAACCATGCAACAAAAATTCTATTTAACAAACACATAAACCTCAGTTACAACTTTGGTACATGTCATTACTGTTGCGTCCTCTCTTTGTACTTTTCTATACTACCAATTTTATTCCTGTAGCAATAATGGATTTTAATAACAGATTGCCTTTTGGCACCATTGACGTTACACACGTTGGCGTACAGAATTAAAGGAAAACTCCCGATTCAGCCTTGGGGAAAAATACTGTTTAAAAAAAAATTCATGTTATATCGATGAATCACACCATATCATGGGAAAATTATATATTTCAAGTTTCATGAGTTAATGTAATAAATGTTATATATACATTGAAACTTTAATCTCCGGACTCGCGATAAACACGGTCAGATCACCGGGCTATTGTTATGTCAGTAAAATAGCCCGAATGTCGATTTTTTAAAAAATAAGCTCGTCCAGAGTTTTTATGTTACCCATACTATCGACATTAAAAAGAAAATTCTTGTACCTTGTATCTTGGTGAATATTATCAAAACGGGTGGAGTTTACATATTGAAGGCTGGTTCGCTTGACAAGCTGTGTACATCGGAGCGGCACTTGACCTATTCATATTACACGATTTTAAGTGGATTGAGGGGAGCTGCAGCCTGAGATGGGATAGAGACCTATAAATGCATCAACCGTTGCGTCCGCACCATGTTGTTCGTACATGGCTGAATAGCTGCACACGAACTAAATCCAAAGAACGAACGAACGTCCGCACCATCGTACACTATTTTTTTATGCGATGGTCCGCTTCCTAATTTGTGTATTTAACATAGCGATTCTGAACTTCTATGATCGTGCCCGCTTGATATGGCGGTGCATTGTGATAAATGGAACACTGCATTCTGATTGTTTAACCCAAAATGAGGATATACATTATTTAGCATTCAATAAACAATAATTGTTTAGATATTTTAAAAGTTTATAAATCATTGTTGCTTCTCCAACTTCTTCAGTCTTCTCGTCATCAGCCTTTGACTGATCTGGGACTCGCCCAAATATACTGCATTCACTCCATTCATTTTTAGATTTTGTTTTGCAAATACAGTGGTATTGGTTTCAAGATGTTAGCTTTAAATACACGAGAGATTTTTGCCCTTGGGGACACCTTTTCATCAAAATGTTTTTCCTCTTCTGATTGGGCCACTTGCTCAAAGAATGTAAACATTATCCACATGGCTAATTGTCTTTTTGGAGCGTAAATTGAACGATTGACTGCCGCCCTAGGGTATTTACTTGTCCTAATCTAATTGCCATTGCAAATTAACCAATCGCTGAGAACGTGACCTGGATTTTCTCTGAAAAAAACTTAATTTTCTTGGGAAGTCTAGGAAAATAAAAGATATCAGAGAAAAACCAAGTTATTCTGTCAAAACATAGGATCGCGAGACAAAAGGCAGATTTTCTGATTCTTTGTGTGTGCTAACAGCTTAGGAAAACCAGGTTTTCACCCATCTGTTCAATATTTAAAACTACAACCTAAGACAAGAAAAGAAGAAGAAAGAAAAAAAGATTTTTGAATCAACTTATGAAAACCATTTGTTTTCTATCAAAAGCATGAAGTATCAACATAAGAGCTACGTTTTGTCTTAAGCTCTCGCAGGTTTCTGTACAAAGCTTGGTACAGCTGAAGCAAATTTGAAGTACCGTATGCCAAATGCATACAAATTATAAAATAACTGGATTTTCTTCTCTTATCGTGTTTCTTTTCTTTGAAAAATCTCTTACTTCTCTGATATACCGGTTTTTGCCTTAGCTGAAAACACAATCATTAAGAAAAAATGAGAGAAAAAAAGAAAGAAAAGAAAACCTGGCATATCAATAGAAACATCTGGCTTAACAACAAACTGTTTACAGAAAAACAAGGTTTTTGTGATAAAAACCTGGTTTAACGATTTGAGAAAACAGACTAAATAGGTTTATCTATTTATTGCACATTGGTTTACTATAAATTGTTGAACTGGATGATTATGCATTTGATTCCGGGAGTCGGGGTAGTGTTAAGTGCGAATGTTGTTTATCGCTTGTTTTCATTGTGGTTTTATCATAATAAATAGCAGATCATGCCAAAAAAGATAAAGAATGGGTTGAAGGAGTGGTGAGAAACTTAGGGAAGAAAATGATTCAATAAATCATAGTCTAATGTAAAAAAAGAACTAAAAGTTTGAGTTTTTTCCTACTGTGGTCGTGTAAGCCAAACACAGCTCTGTTAACAGTTTAAAATTCAAAATTTCGATTTTCGATGCCTAGTAATGGCAAGTAAAAGAAAATAAGAAATTGAATTAAAACAGTGATTTGATCTAGGTGGATGGTTGTATAATCCAAGCACCTATTCCCTTTACAATGGCAGAAACTCTCGCAATGATCTCTAATGGTGGTGAGTATGTTCAATGATTCAGCACAGGTTCATGCTAGTACGAGCCCTTATGAGTCCTAGCATCTGTTTTAAGCGTGGCGAAAAATCTCACAAAACCACTCAAAAGAAATTAAGAGATTGTTACTAAATCTGAATAATGAAAGATTAAATTAAAATTGCAAATAAAAATGAATATAAGATTCAGAATAACTAATTAAAAATTAGACAATAGCAATTAATAACACTTAGTATCAACAGCTGTTTAATATTAAAGGAAAAGAGAGAATACAGTAGAAACACAAGTCCGATAAAGGATGGGACAAATGAAAACTAAATCGTTGTATCATACATATACACTTAATAAGATCAATGGTTAGTACAGTTGCAAGGAAGTTATGATAGGCAGAGTTAGTTCCATCAAACTGCGATTGTTAGGGTCAAATCCTTACCTGTCTGACTAACGGCTGTCGGATGAATGAATGCTGAATACTCCCTGTACTGACTGAGTTGGATCAAGGTTTATGTACTCATTTTACATTTGGAACACCTCTGCTATTTCTGCGAGACAAAATATGCCTTGGGTGTATGTCGGCGCAGTAATTTAAAGAAAAATCAGACATTTTGTTCTCCGGCTATTTCTCCGCAAAAATGAAACCCAATCTGTTCGGATCACCTTGGCTATTTCTACGATTAAATTGACCGTAGGATTAACCGAGATGATACGAATGAAAAATTAGTTTGATCATTCGTCACTTTTCAGTCAATCCTTGCTTCCTAAATAGCTGCAGTGTATGAATGGCAGCTATCGATATACATAGTCTCACGAGTAGCGTTGTCTATCGAATCCCTCATGTTCTATAAATATTATATGATGTCATTTACCCGCAAGGCATTGCACATTCGGCCATATTGTTTTCGGACAACAGATTTTATAGCGTTCAGTAGACCTTATTGTTGTTTTCATCTTTTTCTAAGAGATCATTTTTGTGTGCTGTCCAAGGGGGACTTTTAAATAAAGGTTGGGAAACACTGTTGTTGTGGAAATGAACTGACTGTTTCCTGCCTCTATGCATTGTTTGGCCAAGCAAAGATATATGAAGATAAATCATCATCATAATAATAATAATAATAATAATAATAATAATATGATCTGTGTACGATTCAGTTGTAAACCTGTTGAAGTTATGTACAAGAATTACCAGATACAAGAGACCTTAACACATTTAGAGAATCACTAAATAGTATTGCTTTTCATTTAACTTTTCCGTCTTTAGTGAATCTGTTTGCAATTCTCTAAATCAATTTTGGATCTTCCTACCATCAAACATATTTTTCTGAAATTTGAATTTAAACGGGGTGTTGCATTGTTTTCAGGATTAGAAAATATGATGCTGATTATCTTGTACCGAAACCCTTGCTGCTAACTTAAGCAACATTTCCTCTCGTCGAAAGAAAAGTGGTAATTCCGACATTGGAAGTGTTTTCTGAAAGTACCTGTGCAAATATCTAGAAAGGTGATGGTCTAGAGCTTTACCCTAAATACGATCTAACCTAAGCATAAACTTGGCAACCGTAATCTACATAAAATCTAATCAAAGTGGAATACAATGTGAGAAGTGTGGTTTCATCCGCTCCCCAATTGATATCTTTAACGTTCCTCAGGAGGTTAAGGCCACCTTCACACCTTCTTACTAGCTCCCCAATGTGTTTCTAACTTTGTCAGAAATCGAGAAATAGAATGATCGTCTTCTCAGACATAACTATTAACACTTAATTTGTAACTTTAATAAGTTGACATGTGAGCCGATTATCCAGTATTTACGAACATTCATTTGTTCATGCAGGATTGCTTTGTCACAAGATCGCCAAATTTCAAGGCATTTTCGGTGCATAGGTTGTTTGTATCACGCCATCATTGCAGCTTTGACGTAACATAGTATGTTAGCCGCTATATTCGGATCACGTGGTCAAGAAATGTAAGAAATGGCAATGAATAATGTCCAGCTTGTAAACACTATAAATGTGACTCCTGCGTCGGCATATTAAAGAGACTAAATACGTTCTAATTCTTATGGATGAAAATATAACGATTCTCCTTCTCGATATCAGGAAGGTTGGGTTCGATGCAATCTCGCGTATTCTTGACAGCCTTTCTGCGATTTCATGTTTTCTATAGGGAATGCGCCCTGCTCTAACACTCCAACATAACCGTCCAAATATCTAAATAAAGGGGGTGGGAAAGGTCAGATAAAACTCAGACAATAAATTTGTTAACTATAGTTTCCGCCTGCATCCCCCACCCCCAGCAGCTTGTACCCGCCTACCGATTTTAGAAACGAAAAGCATCAACGATAAAAATATGAACAAAACTTACTCATTTCATTCATTGATTTATAATATTTAACTAGATTGTCACCAAGCGGTCCCAAACATTGTCACCTTCTTCGCGTTTCAAACCAAACGAAACTTGAACGCTACCACAGCGTCCATATTTGCGTGGACGAGTATACGTTGTTCACACAACATGAGTAATGTAGTTCATAGTGTTCCGTAAACTTGAGACGACAAGATGACAATGTCATGGACCGCTTGCTGACAATCGAGTTAGAAATTACAAATAACTAAATGAGATGAGTAAGGTTTGTGCATTTTTAATATCCTTGATGCTTTTCGTTTTTAAAATCGGTAGGGGTTCAAGCTGCCGGTGGGGGTGGGGTAGGTAGAAACTATACCTGTTTGGAAAGTGCACACTTGACTAGATGGTAGCTTTGTTTGGTGTGTCCAATTCGGAACAATCCCCACCCCCAGCTAGACGTTCTGCTAATTCATGTTTTCCTTTAGGGAATGGGCCCTGCCCTAAAACTCCAACATAACTGTCCAAAATATTTAAAACGGGGTGGGAAAAGTCAGAGAAACCTCAGACAATAAATTTCACTACCTGTTGGAGGCTGCACACTTGATTGAGGGGGATCTTTGTTTAGTGTGTCCAATTCAATACCACAAAACCCCACCCTCAGCTAAGAGCTCTGTGGTTATGCTTCAATCACTAACATTGAATATAATAAAGGTCAGGTTTTGTCAAATATTAGGAAGTAAAGTTGGCCATAAAATATAATTTAACAATATTTTATTAAACACATCCAGTTTGTCCTTTGGTTTAATTAAACATAAAGTAGTAGTTTTATTACGAGTTTAGTCAAGTAGAGTTGCCGTTCTTAGCGTTGCATCATTGGCGAACCTATTCATTCAGCAATTAACACTGCTTTTCTCAATCGGTAATGTCAATTTACTTTGAGAACATCTGTTGTAAACAGAATACTAAAATTGTATATACTTTACAATCTAAGCACCCATTTCGCCCTTACCTTGTACTCATATGTATTGTTGTTTTGTTTGTTTGTTCTTTGTCTCTTTTTATCGTTTATCGCTCCGATCATTTACTCCTGTTTATTTACATTTTGTTGCTGTCATTGTTTATTTGTTTTTTTCTAAACACACTGTAGGGAAAATACTGATCTATATTCCTCACAAAGTACGTTGGTGTAAGAAATTTAGGGTTTTTCTAAGCGATTTTCTGGCGCAGAGAGAGACAGAAAGAGAGAGAGAGTAGTAGTCGTAGTATTAGTAGTAGTAATCAACAGTTTTTCTTAATTACACCGAAGTAACCTATTATTGCCATTTTACTATCAATGCAATTCTATTTAGAACACATCCACACTTATTTGTCTTTAAATTTCAATGTGTACAAAAAAGACACAAAATTAAAATAAACACTAGCTATGGTAGATTAAAGAAAACACCAAATGTTGCAGATTAAATAAAATGAAGACTTGTTTTATTGTGTGATATCACTTAATTACTGAAGATTATTTGCGTGTCAGCTATGGCAGTTTATTGTGTGAATTCGAGGGTACATGCCAAAAAGATAATTGCTTTATTGCCCCGACTAATGAAAACACTAAATCCTCATTCAAAAGTAATATCGGTCAGTCTTGTAAATTACACCAAACAACTGATCACATCATGGTTTCCCTATCATTGAAATGACCACGTACGACACGAAATGACACTTCGTGAATGAAAACGAGTACGTTTTGTATTTGATCTAATAATCATACCTGCTCGTAATGTTCCTTTCTTTATCCCCTTGTTTATTTTCATTATTTGTTTTCTTGTACATTCATTTATTTGTTCGTTAATTCATTCATTCACTCTCACATCTCTGACACTGCTGTTACGCCTGTTTTTTATTGTATTATTTTGTTTTATTTGTTGGTATATTTCTGTTTTAAATTCATATCTATGTAAAGGATGTCTTATTCAATCAATCGCAGAATGAATTAATTTGATCAATAATGACAGTATAAGTTAAAATAATTCCGAACAAATCGGATGTCAGTAAAATCGTCAAACATATACTGATACTTCATTTGACACCTTCATCGTGGAAAAATAAATACAAAAGAATATTTCGTGACACAAAATGTTTCTCGGGGAACTAGAGAATCTTAGGCGGTCTTTTTAAAAAAGCGCGGAATTAAACGAAAACTCCCGATACAGCTTTGGCTAAACACTGCTGTGTAAAAACATGTTCTGTCGGCTTTGTCGTTCGCTGAATCACCCCATATCACGTAAAAAAGAAGTTTTTAAAGTTCGAGGGGTTAATATAATATAAGGTATGAATACATCGAACTTCTCTCAGAACTATCGATAAACACTGTCAGATCCACGGGGTACTTTTATGTCAATAAAATAGTTCGTCTAGAGGTGAAATAAACTTTCTTGTATCTTGTATTTTGGTGAAATTTATCAAAGCGGACGGAGTTGTTTAAATATTGTGTGCTGGTTCGCTTGACATGCTGTTTACCTTTGACCTGCACTTTACCTATTCCGATCACGAGATTTTGAGGGAATTGAGGAGGATACAGTTTGGAAAGAGACAGACCTTATAAATGCATCAGCCGTGGCATCTGCAGCATCGCATCCTATTTTATATGTGACGGCCCTCTTGTTAGCATGTAACTTTTATAGGTATGGAAGCAAGTAAAATTGATGTCTTATTTGCGTCATTAGAAAGAAGGATTCTGATTTATTGCTCTCCTTTGACACCCAATAATATGTATATAAATTATAAATATTGCATGCAATCTTTTACTTCAGCATTGAAGGATTGTGAGCTGAATACGTATAGCCTCCTGCAACTTGTATTAATATCCAATATTCTTCTTTCTTTGTTAAGTCAAAAAGTTGCATTGCTTCTTAGGAAAAGAAGAAAATTGCGTAATCGGAATGTTTACTTCTTAATCTCCTGAAGAATATCGGAACAAATTTAAATCCCGTCTTCTTGTAACCCTAACATCAACTGTTCATCATTGTTTTTCCTCCAGTTTTGCAGGCAGATGATTTATAGAGCAACATTATAAGTATTTAAATAATAGCTTTTGATAAACAAAGTATATATATATATATATATATATATATATATATATATATATATATATATATATATATATATATTGTCACGACTCTATGGTCTAAGAAAAATGTAACAGAAAGAAAGTGAAATCAACAAATCAAGTAAAAATCAACAAGCAATTTATTATTAGATAATTAAAATGAAAAATAAAAAAAAAATCACTTACAGTAATGTGTTTTGAAATCCTAATAATCCAATAAGAATGATTGTTCTAATCACAAGTCCTAAATATAGAATGTTCCGAATTCACGGCTGTGTCCTTGAATGTTATGATGTGCTAATGGTCTCCAAAGTCCTGATGTACTAGAAATCTTGATGTGCTGATGTCAAAATGAAGTATTCCAAAATATCTGAATAAGTTCAGTTAAATTCCAAAATCATCAATTAAAAATCCAAAATCCAAAAGTTTATGAGCACTGTTATAATCCAATGAATATTTAAAATAATTCCTCTCTTAGAATTTGTAATTTATTTTCACAACTGTAATAGCTCTTTACAAGACTGATGGTAATGTCAAAACTGAAAAAATGTCCACCAAACATGGTATATATAAAGATTGGTCACATGACAGAATGTTCTAGAACATGAGTCATCTTAATGGAATTTTTACTTGTAAACAAAAATCAACCTTGACCTTCAAATTGAGAAAACATATTGATCAAAACAACCCAATTCAAGGACACTAGTTAAACATGTTTTTCCTGATAAACATTAAGATCCAAGCAAACATCAAAGTGAAGAAACATTTACAATTTCCCAAAATACCTACAACACCATGTAAACATCATACATAACACCTCCTCTCATAAAGAAAAAGAAAGATTTATATAATAAAGCTTTCTTTTGAATATATATCTAATACTATAATAACCAAAATTACATAAGAACATGTTTTATGATACTGGACTTAATTACATCAAGCAATATTTCATTTCTAGGCACGTGAGAGTGCATCTGCAATCACATTGTCTTTTCCCCTGATGTGTTTGATGTCAATGTTATATTCCTGCAATATCAAACTCCATCTCAACAATCTCCGATTTTTATCTTTCATTTTGTTGATGAAAGTAAGGGGATTGTGATCACTGTACACAATAATTGGAGAAAGAGCTGAGGTGACATACACTTCAAAAGGCTGTAAAGCCAATATCAAAGCCAAACATTCCTTCTCAATTGTGGAATAATTTTTCTGGTGCTTGTTTAGTTTTTTAGAAAAATAACACACAGGGTGATCCACACCACTTTTGTCTTCCTGAATCAATACTCCACCAACCCCTATATCACTTGCATCAACAGATAATTTAAATGATTGGCTAAAATTTGGTGCAGAAAGAACTGGTGCATTCTTAAGCATGGCCTTTAACTTGTCAAAAGATTCCTGACACTTGTCAGACCAACAAAATTTGGTTTTCTTACTCAATAAACTTGTCAAAGGTTCAGCAATTTTGGAAAAATTAGAACAAAATTTCCGATAATATCCAGCCATACCTAGAAATCGCATCAGTTGCTTTTTACAAATTGGAACTTGAAATTCAGAGATAGCTTTGACCTTAGCTTCTATAGGTTTAACTTGACCTTGTCCCACAATATGTCCTAAAAATGTGACACAAGCATGGCAAAACTCACTTTTGCTCAAATTAATTGTCAGATTCGCATCACTGAGTCCATCGAAGAATTTTCTAATGGTTTCCAAATGATCTTCCCAGGTGTTGTTGTAGATAATGACGTCATCGATATAAGCGTCACAATTATCAAGACCAAATGTTATCATGTTCATCAGACGTTGAAACGTTGCAGGCGAATTTTTCATTCCAAACGGCATGACTTTATATTGATAAAGTCCATCTGGAGTTACAAATGCTGAAATTTCTTTTGCCCTTTCCGTCAGTGGAATTTGCCAGAATCCTTTTAAAAGGTCAAACTTGGTGACATATTCCGCATTTCCAATTTTATCAATGCAATCGTTCATTCTTGGGATTGGAAATGAATCAGTTTTGGTGATACTGTTGACTTTTCTATAGTCAGTACACATACGGAATGTATTATCTCACTCCAGTTACTTTTACTTGGTTCTATGAAATCATTCTCCAGTAAATACTGAATTTCTTTCTTCAGATAGTTCTGTTTGAGAGGATTCATCCTATAAGGATGTTGTTTCACAGGCGCAGAATCTACAATGTCAACGTCATGATAAATTTTACTTGTTCGTGTTGGAACATCAGGAAACAAGTGCTCATAGTCATGTAATAGCTGTTTTAGTTCATTTCTATCCTGTTGTTGTAGATGTGAAAGTTTCTGGTCTAGGTTGTTCAAAATTTCTGAATTCCGAAGATTGGTTATACCAGAGTCACTATAGTCTGATCGTATTCCATCATTGATATCTTCACTGTGTGGGACAGGTACAACTAAATTAACAGAATAATTAGCTGAGCTATCTCTGTCAAAATATTCCTTTAACATATTTATATGACAAAGCTGTTTCTGTTTCCGTCTCCCAGGAGTGTTAATGATATAATTTAAGTCATTTACTTTCTTTTCAACGGTATAAGGACCATAAAATTTAGCCTGAAGAGGATTCTGAGGTATGGGAAAGAGACCCAGAACTTTGTCACCAGGTTTAAAACTCCTTTCCTGTGTATTTCTGTCATACCTTAATTTCATTTTTGACTGGGTAGTGTGAAGATTAGTTCTTGCTACTTCACAGGCCTTTGACAACTTGTATTTGAAATCAGAAACATAATCAAGAAGATTAATCTTTGAATCTTCATTTGAAAGAAGTTTCTCTTTCAATAATTTCAATGGTCCACGGACAGTATGACCAAAAACTAGTTCAAAGGGACTAAAACCCAACGACTCTTGAACTGATTCCCTAACAGCAAACAACAACAAATGAACACCCTCATCCCAATCCTTTTCTGTATCAAAGCAATATGATCGAATCATATTCTTCAAAGTTTGATGAAATCTTTCCAAAGCACCTTGACTTTCAGGGTGATAGGCAGAAGATTTAAACTGTTGGATGCCTAATTCATGCATAACTTGTTGGAAAATTCCAGACATAAAATTTGACCCTTGATCTGACTGGACAGATTTGGGAAGGCCAACAAGTGTAAAAAACTTCACCAAAGCTTTCACAATAGTTTTAGTTTTTATATTTCTCAGAGGAATTGCTTCTGGAAATCTTGTAGATGTACACATGATGGTCAACAAGTATTGGTTGCCTGACTTGGTTTTAGGTAAAGGACCAACACAGTCTACTATTATTCTACTAAATGGTTCATCAAATGCAGGAATAGGTTGCAGATGAGCCTTAGGTATCTTCTGATTGGGTTTTCCTACCATTTGACAAGTGTGACAAGATCTGCAGTATTTAGAAACATCACTTTTGAGTTTCGGCCAATAAAAATGATTCAAGATCTTGTGATAAGTCTTACGGACTCCTAAATGACCAGCCAAAGGAGTTTCATGGGCTAAATTAAGAATTTCCTGTCGATATGACTTAGGAACAACAATTTGATAGCTCACTGACCACTCGTCACCAGCGGGTACATCAGGTGGTCTCCATTTCCTCATAAGGACCCCATTTTTCACAAAGTAACACACTGGAACTTGTGTGGCTTCAGTTTCACTAATAGCCCTCTGAAACAAGCAAGATATCTCGGGATCTTGCTCCTGTTCAACGACAAGGGATTGTCGTTTGTCATCCTGATTAGGACAAAGAGAATGAGTTGCCAATAGAGGATCACTGTGATCAATACCATTTGATTGATCAATACCTGAGGAAAAAGTGACCTCATCAAAAGACTGACCAATACATGTGTCAGCTAAAGGAATAATATCCTGATCAACATCACTCTCAAGAGCTCTTTTTGCCATAGCTCTAGTAACTGCACAAGCAGGGTACAAATCAGGGATTTCAGTTTCGACAGGATCAACTTTCTGATCCAAACAAGGCTTGTCAGTTACAAGTGGATTAACCACAACCTTATCTCCAGCTAGGTCATTGCCTAGTAATAAATGAACACCCTCTATGGGTAAAGAAGTCACTGCCCCAACAGTCACAGGTCCAGAAACTAAGTCTGATGCCAAATTTACACAATGGAGAGGAACATTTACAAAGCCGCACTCTACTCCCTGAACAAGAACACTTTCACTTGAAGAAGACTCCTCAGACAAAGGCAAAGTACCTGATAATAAAAGACTCTGAGAAGCTCCAGTGTGCCTTAAAATTTTAATTGGGATAGGTTTGGCAGAATCACCAATAAGTGATATAGAACCTTCTGACATGAATGGTTCATAAGCCTCTAAAATAGAATCAGACTGGGGTTTGTTTGACCCAACAAATCCATTGCTTTCAATACAAGACCGTGACCTTGACCTCGTAGAAATAAGAGCATTTGGAAAAGCTCTGTCTTTTCTCTGTTGCTTATTTTTCAACTTGAAGCAATCAGAAATAACGTGCCCTTTCGTTTTACAATAAGTGCACGTAGGAAGAGATAAGGATTTCTGATCAGTCTTATCAGATGTTTGATTCCTAACAGTTGTGCTGTTGTGAAATTTGGAAGTACTCGAATGAGATTGAAATGGTTTTTTACCAGAAAACTGCTGAGAGGACGATTTATTACCAAATGAAATTTTGTGAGTCAAGGAATAATCATCAGCCATACGAGCAGCATTTTCCAAAGTTTCCACATTCTGCTCGTCAAGATAGGTTTTAACATCACTATGGATGCACCTCTTGAGCTGTCTGAGGTTATCATAAGCTTGATCAACTTTCTTGGCTGAGCACCACCTATCAAATAGTTGTTCTTTATCACTTGCAAATTCGACATGAGTTTGTCCAGTTTCTTTTCTACAATTCCTAAACCTTTGTCGATATGCCTCTGGTACCAACTCATAAGCTTTCAAGATGTACTCCTTAACCACATCATAATCAGTGCTTTGTTGTACTGACAGTGAAATGTAGACTTTACGAGCTTTGCCAATTAGTACACTTTGTAATAACAAAGTCCAATGCTCTCTGGGCCATTTCAAGTTTTCAGCTATTTTCTCGAAATGAAGAAAGTATTTATCTACTTCTTTTTCCTGAAAAGGGGGTACTAACCTAATATATCTAGTAACATCAAAACCTGAACTTGTTTTTAAAGGAGTGGAGTGTGCTCTGTTTGCCAGTTCTAATTCTCTTAACTTAAATTGCATTTCCCTTTCTTCTCTTTGCATTTGTATCTGCCTCTCTTCTTTCTCTCTCTCCATCTCTATCCGCATTTGTCTCTCTTCTTTCTCTCTCTCCATCTGTATCTGCATTTGTCTCTCTTCTTTCTCTCTCTCCAACTGCCTCTCTTCCTTTTCTCTCTCCATCTGCCTCTCTTCTTTCTGCATTTGGATCTGCCTCTCTTCTTTCTGCATTTGGATGTGCCTCTCTTCTTTCTCTCTCTCCATCTGTATCTGCCTCTCTTCTTTCTCTCTCACTCTCTGAATCTGAAGCTTTGCCAATTCTAAATCCATCTGGTTCTTTAACTCTAATTCCCTTAATTTCCTGTCAGAACCAGATACAGGCTTTCTCTTCAAACTTAAAGCACTATTTTCAAAAATTCCCTTTCCTACTAAATACTGAATCAAAATAATCTTTATCTCCTGTTTTGTCAATGATACTTTTGCCTCAGATAGACTGTATTTTCTGGCAAGCTCGAGCAACTCATGCTTTCTCGTGCACTCTAACCCCTCCTGGGTAGGTTTTGAAATGAAATTCTGAACATTAGATGCCATTGTAAATGCTTGTTGGTTTCACACAAAAAAATTTCTCTATATAAAAATCTTTGCCAAAGACAAAAAAAAAATTCCAAGACAAAATCAATATGAATTTCAAAGATAAATTTAATATCTCTAATATGCTTTAAAGAAATTCAGATCCCGGAACGACGAGCCCCCAATTTCTGTTACGACTCTATGGTCTAAGAAAATGTAACAGAAAGAAAGTGAAATCAACAAATCAAGTAAAAATCAACAAGCAATTTATTACTAGATAATTAAAATGAAAAATATAAAAAAAATCACTTACAGTAATGTGTTTTGAAATCCTAATAATCCAATAAGAATGATTGTTCTAATCACAAGTCCTAAATATAGAATGTTCCGAATTCACGGCTGTGTCCTTGAATGTTATGATGTGCTAATGGTCTCCAAAGTCCTGATGTACTAGAAATCTTGATGTGCTGATGTCAAAATGAAGTATTCCAAAATATCTGAATAAGTTCAGTTAAATTCCAAAATCATCAATTAAAAATCCAAAATCCAAAAGTTTATGAGCACTGTTATAATCCAATGAATATTTAAAATAATTCAACTCTCAGAGAATTTGTAATGAATTTTCACAACTGTGATAGCTCTTTACAAGACTGATGGTAATGTCAAAACTGAAAAAATGTCCACCAAACATGGTATATATAAAGATTGGTCACATGACAGAATGTTCTAGAACATGAGTCATCTTAATGGAATTTTTACTTGTAAACAAAAATCAACCTTGACCTTCAAATTGAGAAAACATATTGATCAAAACAACCCAATTCAAGGACACTAGTTCAACATGTTTTTCCTGATAAACATTAAGATCCAAGCAAACATCAAAGTGAAGAAACATTTACAATTTCCCAAAATACCTACAACACCATGTAAACATCATACATAACAATATATATATATATATATATATATATATATATATATATATATATATATATATATATATATATATATATATATAATGTCATATCCTCGTTACCCATACGGGTTTGTTGTTATAAAAGCGGAAATAAAGATGAATGAATGAATAGGGTCCAACAAAGGTAACTCTGATTGGGACATGTTTTGTGACTCTTTTTCTCCAATGATTTGTATTTCAACCTTTACATAAAAGTTCCAAACATACAAAACTAATTAAGAAGGATACAAAATATACAGGCAAACGACCATACATTATGAAATATATTGAAGCATACATGTTCTACATGACTATACATTATGAAATAGATATGCATGCATAGAGAAAGAGAAAGTGAATATATGTTGCTAGAGTGCATCATCTCTGATAAACATTTTTAGTTCTGTACTTTGTTAACTGAAACCAAATACATGCTATAATTAATCTTTAAACAAAACAACACCAACAAAGGCTCGTTCTTACTGGTAAACTGTATCACTATCAATTGTTTCATTCTCTTCTTTCATCGGATCCGTTATGTATCTGTTAAATTATCTATGTAAACACGCATGTGAGTGCAGGTGAGTAGAAAAAAATGGAATCAATTTTTTTTAAACGTATTAAAAATATATATACGTCCTCTGTATAGACACTGCTGTTTCAATATATACACAATCTACCCAACCTATGTATCAGAGAGAGATAGAGGGAGGTTTTCTCAAAGTCAATACTTTATTTAGTGACCAATAATTTGCAAAACTAGCTCCTACATTTCAACGCGACCGTGGAATATGGGGCTAGCTTGCTATGTCATATGAGATATTTAGGAAAGTAATAGGTGTTCAAGTTTTCAAATATTTTCTACATGTGTTTCCCTCTGGCAGTAACGTAATAATCACCCCACCTTTATGTCTTATGGATATTAGACCTGTTTTGAATCACTGACTAAATAAAAAACCGCCAAAGATTTTTTCCAAAACAAACTCATACAAAATTCATTGGTAAACCCATCACTTCTGGGACTTTTGCCATTACTCGTGTTTTCGAGGTGGGTGGAGTGTCAGTCGAATCCCGTTTCTAGTTTTTCTTTTAAACACTGGACCCTGGGACACTAAAAGCTTCGAGCCTGGTATAATGAATTCCTTTCTGGGGTACCCAACATTTGATACTCTGGATTAGATGGTATTTTGTTCACTTTTTAAATGATGTTACAAGCAATTTATATTGCAATAGGCTCAACTGGTAGAGCTTCGGACTTGTAATTCATAGATTGCGGGTTTGATAGCTGCCTTGGCCAGCCCGTGTCGGCAGCCTCAGCATGTTCTTGGGAAAGACACTTAGCTCCCATAACCTTGGCATGATATAACCAAATTAAGTGCTGAAAGTGCTGTTAAAAATAAACCAATAGCAACCACAAGACATTTCGACCTTCACTTTGAAAAATATTTAGGGTCTAAAACGAACTCAATGACAGCCACTCCTCTCCCTTTCCCCGAAAACTTATATTGTCGTTAAATAAATCTCGTAGTTATAAGCAGATGGTATTGTTTTCATTATAGAAATTTAAGGAAAACTGAGGATTCATTTTAAATAGATATTTTCGTATTTGAAAATGTTAAAAAAATGCTTCATGCAGGTTAATATAACAACTATCTTCTCTTTAAATCTCTACTCAGCTGGGACGAACTATAATTCTCTAACCTGTGTAGTAATATCTCCGTGCTATAGTATTAGATGTTTTGGTAATTAAAATCAAGGAACATTGTGGTTACGAAAGGACATATTTTAGCCAATATTTATAAAATGCTTATGCAGGAATAGTAAAATGATAAGCGTTCACACACACACGCACACACACACACACACACACACACACACACACACACACACACACACATATATATATATATATATATATATATAGTTTTTCATCCAGAATCGAAGAAAGACATGTTAATTATCCTTCAAAAAGGACATTTCAAACTCGAAAAAGGCACTTTAAACGCGTATCTCATTGTTAAAAGGGCACCTTTTTCATCGTGAATTGTTATTCTTCTTCTTCTTTTTCTTCCTGTTTTCTCCTTCTTCTTCTTCTTCTTATTATTATTATTATTAATAATATTAATAACAACAACAACTTATGATGAAATAAGATTCCCTATTGAGAATGATATACGCGTCTAAAGTGCCCTTAATAAATTGTTTTGTTATTATTATATTAAAATTAGAAAATTATGAGAGTAGCTGACTTGTAAAGTTAAACAAAATGTCCTATGTTTCATATGTATTCCACCAAAAAAGTTGCAGGAGTAAAATCCTTGATGCGGTCTTACTCAGTATTGATTTTCTTCTTTTTTCATCTTTCCTTAGCAGACGTTACACCTGGCAGTAACACTTTGAAAGGAAATTGAATGCATGGTTAGATACAGGCACAAATTTAAAATCTTACCAATAGTAATTATAATAATAATCATTAATTATAGTGACTATAGGTGACATATAAGAAATTTCTTAATTTTACAAGACTTTAATGTTTTATTTTTCTTTCATACGCTCTTTAAATTCCTTGGATGAACAATGATATAATTTATTGAAGGCCAGAATCTGTATTAATTTCCTTATTTATTAGTTGTATCATTAAGACAGAATGCTAGAACCAGTCAGTAGCATTGAGTGTACCAGTAGATTTCGTCCTTTTGAGAATGTAGTATACTGCTAAAACGGTAATAGAGATTTATTGTTGGACTTTTAACTTTATATGTGTGTGTGTGTATATATGTATTTGGGGGTGTATATACGTACATATGTTATATATATATATATATATATATATATATATATATATATATATATATATATATATATATATATATATATCTGTACACACCAGTTATCTTGATACTTTGGTGGTGATTTTTGTGAAGGAGTTTGCCTAAATATGCATGCTCTGATATTTGTTTTGTAGAAATACCAATATATATATATATATATATATATATATATATATATATATATATATATATATATATATATATATATATATATATATGCCAACATTATTCAGACGGGAAACAGTGGTAAGGAAACGTCAACATTATCCAGACGGATAACTGTGGTAAGGATATGTGAGTATTATCCAGACGGGTGTCTAAATAGATGGGTAAGAATATGCGAATATTATCCAGACAGGTAACTTTGGTAAGGATATGAGGACATTATCTATACGGGTACCTTTGGTAATGAAACGTCAACATTATCCAGACGGGTAACTGTGGTAAAGATATATGAATAGTATCCAGAGCGAAGCTGTGGTAAGGATATTTGAATATTATGCAGACTGGTAATAGCGGTAAAAGTATGTCAGCTTTATCCAGGCGGGTAACTGTTGTAAAGGTACGCCAATAGTATCCAGACGGTAATCACAGGTAAAGATACATCAACATTATCCAGACCGGTAATTGTGGTTAATATATAAGAACATTATCCAGACGCTTGACTGTGGTAAGGACTTGTCAACATTATCTTGACAAGTAACTGGACATAAATATTAGTCCTGTAATTCGCATAATTAGGCGATTCTACACAACACTGAATGTGCGTCTTGAAATGACGTGAAATTAGTCCCCGTATTCTCTACAGTTTCTAAGCTAAAATTTCTATCTCAAGCTCAAAGTTGGAAGATTATAGCACTCAGCAATCTTAAATATAATCAACTAACGCTCAGGATTGTCTTAGCTTTGGTTCTTCTTCTAAAACATCCAATGTGAATGATGCAGATTTCATTGCAAAAGCAATATCTATATTTTGAAGGATTCAGCTTGATCTTAAGTTTTCGTGCTGAAAAGATTTCGAGAATAGGGGGTCTGACATTGTTTCAATAGTTTCCAGTAGAAGCTTGGTTTAGATGATTAAGTAACAATCTTAATTTTTTTTCGTCTGTTTTAGGGATCTTTTTTTTATTTCAGCATTTGTATTGCTCTATGATAATAATAAAGCATGAAAGGTCAACAGTCACTGTCGAAGGATGACTACTGTCATTGCTGGGGTAATAGCATAATACTTGCGCACCACATACTATCGCTTCTTCGAGGATTTCAAGTTGTCATTACCAGTCATGTCTATGGCCACTGAAACGTGATAATACAAACACACATACACACACAACACAAAAATACACACATGCACGCACAGGTGAAAACCTGTCATTATACAATTCTCTTTTAAATGTCGAGATTGGAAATGTATAAGAAACACTATATTTCCAAACAACGTGTTGCTCCTTAGAATGATGTTATGGCACAAATGTTAATTTCGGTCCAAACACACAACTAGGGATCGATTTTGTCTCATATTACCAAAAAAGTTAATATTCTTCTTGTTATTTATTTTAATAACAACACTGATGAAAAAAAATCACAACTTACATGGTAGGGAATTTCCCGCCACATGTGGATTAAACGACCACGAAGTCTACTGAAATTCTATGATGCCAGCTGCAGTAACCTGATTAAAATCCAGATCTCCGACATAAGGGAGGTCTGATAAACAATGGTAAGAGGTCATGTTCTGTTGACCTTTATATTCACCAGTCAAATGAAAGCTTCACCTTAATGACATTGATAAATTTCATTCGGAACATATCGTTTCCAACGATAAGTCTCCCAAACACGAAATGCAACGCTTTATCTGATAGGTTACTTACATGAAATGGACCGGAAATTCCAAAGATAGGCAGAAAATGAACCTTTATGGGTGTCTGTCAGATCTACTTATTATAAATAGATCTCGATTTTCATCAGATTCTCGGCTGCAATATTCCTTGCGGGCGATTTACATGCATTTTACAACTATTGTTATAGCACAGAATCGGAATTATAATTGTACAATATTGTGTTCACTGCAATGCAGTTTTTGACTATTTTTATTAAGTCTCTAAAAAGGCGAACAAATGTAATGAATCAATGAATCAATCAACTGCAGGATTTATCACATTCAGTTGCATCACAGGGAAGATGACTTTATGGTATTAACTATATATTTACATAATAGTTCCATACTTTTGATGTAATATTTATCTTTCTTCTCTACCTTGGAAATTGTATTTTGTATTGTATGTGAGTATGATGACTTGCATTACCTGTGAAATGAGAAGACAAATACATCAATGAATACATGAATAAATCTATGGATGACACCATCAAAATTTAGACAATGTAAGACGTGCCAGCGTTTGGCACATACAGTGGATTATATTGATCTCGAAAATTGCGTTTACTGCCTTCTAATACCTTTACTCAATGGCTGAATAGCCCCCAAATGACCACACAAATCAAATATAACAAATGACATTTGTCCTTATAACGTCACACATATTAACAAAACTTTCAGGCGCATTGCATGATGGATTGAATCTGGGTAAACAACGCTACTGTCATTCAGTCGACCCGCTAAGCTGGTTTGGGGTGATCAAACCTGAGATAAGGTCCATAACGCCTAATTTTATATCTCTAATATTCTTAAAGAAATATGAAAAGAAATTCTGGTACAAAATATTATTGTGTTCCTGTCGAATAAACTCAACATTTGACTTAATAATCCATTTGGAAACTATTATTTTTAAAAAAAAAAAATTTCTGCTGAAAAAGTATTGCTATTGATATTTACCTATATTTCATCAATGGTATAATCTTACGAAAAAATATTAATCATTTGTCATATCAGATTTAATTTCAGTAGAGAGAAAAACTGCTCATAATACTGATGAAGTTCCACGTCACTGAGGCAAAACAAACGCTCATTTTAAACAGCTTTAGCAATCTCTTATGAAACTACAGGGGCCGTTTGGATGAAAATAATTAATATAAGGTATTTCAAAACATAATCGCGATAGTTTTGGGCATCATGTTGAATATGAGACTCTTTTACATGCATCAGGACAGTCGGGCCATTATTCTTAACTGACATTACTGTCAGGCTAACCCCGTGTGCTTTCATTGCTGACAACATTATAATGTTGGGTTATTTCTCTCGGATAACGTAGAACATGCCAGCGCTTGACATATACAATAGACACAGTTTATCTTGAAACTGGCCAAATGGTCGGAAGCATGTTCTTCGGGTAATGCTGGAGCTGTATAGCCCCACCTGATTACACCAATCACAGACAAATTTCTCGCTTATATTTATATGTGTTTCTGATTTATGTTTGTAAATGTACGTCATGTCCTCAACATTATCATATATTTATATTTTGTTTTCTTTAATGTTGTTACATATCTTTTAAAATAGGAGATAGTAATGAATGAAGTAATAAACACGTGCTTGCATGCCTTGTAGATGTGAAACTGATAAGGCTTCGATCAGGTCCAGACTATGTGTTCACTCAGGTCCAGACTATGTGTTCACTCACGCCAAGACCACGTCTTCACTCAGGTCAAAAATACATGTTCAGGAGACTTTTCAATCTCAGTGCGTGCTTAAATAGAATTAATACTTCTTTTATTAACAGCACATTTCTTTTTTTAAGTTCATCAAACGAAAACTATTCATGTCTGACAGCATTCCTCATTTCAATAAATTGCAACTTTCATACAATTTACATCTTATTAATTGAATTTGTTTGTTATAATAGCTATCGTGAACTTAGTATGCTATCATGAGCTTAGTAAAGTTTAGTGAACTTAGTAATGTATTGTCAATTTAGTAAGTACGTCATCAGACTTAGGAGCTTGGTGACTATTGAACCAGATTAATGTCAGAACAATTGATCTTATGAACGTCACTCCTTTGGAAACTTAATAATGAATCTGCAACGGATATAAACACGTATTATTCACCGGAAAACAACATGTTATGACCGAAGTATAACTGCAATGAATTCACTATTGACGGTCATACATTATCGTGAACAAAATATTCGAAGATGAGGATTTCACTTTAGCTTACCATGACATCTAACTATATGCCAAAGAGATACAATTCTGGTATATATATAGTCCCCTTTAACATAAATGACCATACGATCTTGAAAGAGAGGGTATTTTTTTTTTTTTTCTTTGCTTTGTTTTTATCCTAAACTAGGATATTCGACGGGGGATTAATAATACAGGCCCCTTAATCCTAAATCAGAACACTAATCCGTACATGAAAGTTTACTAGAAAAATGTCAACAGAACATGAATGTTCTACCACTTCTCTTTTGCAATATATGGATTCCCAGCCAAACCGAGAAGCACGCAAAATGTAACCAAAGTAGAAATTACGAAATACAGTTTAAAGCGAGCAACAATTTGAAAGAAAAGTGTCGTGTTCACTAGATAAATCAATACACGACACACAGGACCATGAAGCTAACAGTGCAGAAGAAAATAGGAATTTGTTTATTAAAATAACCGAGATTAAAAGTAATTCTAAAATTCCGAAACCGAAACGGAATTTATCAGAGAGTAAAAAATTCATGACTATTTCATTAAAATGGCAGAGAATATAAGTAATACGAAAGTTCCGAAACTCCACAGACGTTAGCGAAAACTAGAACGAAAACTGAAAAACATTTATTAAAATGGCAGAGACTTGTGCATTACAAAACTGACACGAAATTTAGCGGAGACTAAAACAAATCAGGAAAAATTTGAAAATTGTAAAAAAGAAATGTTACAATTTGGAAAAGATATTACCGTTATTAACAATTTTGAAAAGATTCATCTTTTGACAAAAATTTTTAAAAATTGCATAAAAAATGTCAAATGCGAAAAGAACAATTAAAAGATAATAAAAAATGTTAAATTTTTTAAAAATATTTTAAATCAAAATCTAACAACTTTTAAACATAAAATTTTTTAAAAAATTTTGAAAGTTTTAAAACGTTCTATTTTAATAGTTCTATATTAAAAAGAAAAAGTTACCTATTTACATAAACAATTATAAAGTTTTAGAAAAGCATTAAAATGTAACTTATTACAAAAATATTTAAAACAAAAATTAGCAAAAAAATAAAAATAAAAGTTTCAAACAAAACAAAATTTACAAATTAAATGAAGGCAAAGTAAAACATGCAAATGAAAAAAGAACAATGTACAAAATTTAAGGAGAAATATATTAAAAGATAAATCAACTTAGAAATGAAATATTTTCAGAATTACAAAAAAAAAATACGATTTCTATAACAATTGCGACAAATTAAACTTTTTTTTTTAAAAAAACTAAATTTAAAAACATAAATTAAAATAAATTAAAAGAAAACAACAACAACCGTTACTGAGCAACATTCATTTTTACTGACCAGAACATTCTTATTAACAAATACACATCGTTACTGACAAGCAACCATCCTGGCTAACCAAAACTCAACCTTACTGACCTATACTCAACCTCACTAACACTCACGCACACATCGAAACTACTGTATAAAGGGGATGTAAAATACGTATAGGGGTATAAGAACTAACACATATTCTTACAGGCCCACAATCATTCTTAAAAACACCCAAATATACTAGCAAACGGAAGTGGGAAATGAGAGTTATATAATGATCACAAAAGTACATAAGTACAACGCAACACCCACCCTTACAAACACAATGGAGGAGGGAAGAGGATAGGTGAGAGTGATTACCACTTACATATGGATAAATAAACACACATCTTTATTAACAGAAAACAAAGAAACAAACGCACATTTTTATGAACAAAACAGTGGAGTAAATATAAACGTGATAAAATATAAAACTTAATGTTAAAATTCTGTAAAGTGTATACAAAATAAAAGATAAAGGTAACACTTAAAATCCTTAAAATGCAACGTCAAAACTTGTTATATAAACCGCATTCCCTACAAAATCCAAGATTTTGTTCGGGTGGTATATCATCATACAGTTTTTTATGCAGATCAACTCACAAAGATTTTGTCGCACACTGTGGAAGTTGACAAACTCGACAAGAATGTGTTCCACTGTCAAGTGGACACTGGCATGGCACGCACTCGAGGTACACCCTTCAGGAGGTATGCATTAGTCAGGTATATGTGTCCCATACGAGATCGGCATAATACCCCTGTTCTCTACCATTTGTTCTATTCGGGAGATGCCATTCGCCAATAGTGGGCTTGATGTCCTTAAGCTTGTTTGTGCAGTTTTTTTCTCACATATATTGCCAAATATTTCGAACATGATGATTTGTACGATATTTGAAGTCGTTATATGGAATCTTCCGTTCGGATAAGGGTGGCCGCAGGGCAGCTTTGCCTCCATTATCTGCCCTTTCGTTACCCTTTATACCAATGTGACTAGGTAGCCAACAGAACAGAATGTTTTCTCAGATTGTATGAGTACATCATGTTTCTATAATATCTGCGATATTAACGGGTTGTCAGATTTAAGGCTTTGCAAGGCTTTTAATGTTGAAAAAAAAAAAAAAAGATGATGAAATTTGTTTTTTGAGAGGTTTCAATGTAGTTCAAAGCTATCAATACGGTTGTAATTTCTGCTGTAAAAATTGCTGTTTTATCCTGTAACCAGCTTGAAATGGTACTGGGTGGTGCTGCAGTGGCAGCTCCAACTTTGTATCCATATTTCAAACCGTCTTCAGACAGTGACGTATGGCTACGAAAGGAGGTTCTAATTTCATTGAATTTTCTCCAAATTAGGAGAGGATTTGTTGAGGATTTGTTTAATTTGCAAGATCAAATATTATTTCGGGAAGTTTCAATAGCAACAGTGGTGATTTTTGGAGTATAGAACTTTGCAATATTTCCAACTATGATTTTTCTTTTTTCTAAATGACGACGAACTTGTATGCCAAAAGGTAGAATAAAGTTTGGTCTCTGAACGTATAAAGTTTGGTATTTGGGCCTAAACACTACATCATATACGGAGTTAGATGGATTAGAAAATAGTTTGGTGAGATACTGGAAAGCGATATTTGTTCGTCTGAGGTACAGTGAGGATTCATTTGTCTCAACATAGAGGCTTTCTGAAGGGGAAGTTCTAAATGCACCCAGACAGAATCTAAGTCCCTGATTGTGTATCAGATCAGTCAGACCCGTACACAATGAGTCAAATTTCTATCTTCGACCTGTATGAATGGAGCAAGACTTTGCGATCTGCTGGCCAATCTGTGTTTGCCACGACTCATAGTGTATCAAGGGCTTTTTTACATATGTCCCTGAGGTTTCTAATTTTTGGAGGAAAAGTTAGTTTAAGGTCGAAAATAGATCCTAAAAATGTGATCTCCTCCACAGCAGGAATAAGACAACCGTCAAGATATAGCTTTAGGTCATCATTTCACAGAAAGTCCATTTGTTGTTGTTAGCGTCCTGTTTTGAATTTCTGGGAGAGAATGGGTTCTTCTGCCTCATCTTTTCTAGACAAGATTACAAGAGAGCAAATAAAGAAATACTTTTAAAATATTTTTTCAAAGGTCTTGTGAAAATTCTGCCTTCGAAAAAATAAATCTTCCCGAACTCTGTTATTTATTTTTCCATGATATTTTGAGACCTTTTTCCAAAACTGTTTTATTTTTCCCATTACGACACTCTACATGCAATATATATATATATATATATATATATATATATATATATATATATATATATAATTTATGATTTTATCATACTTTCTTAAATCATGACTACCTATAAATATTTATTTTGGAGGTTTTCATTCATAAACAGACACATACACGCAAACATACAATTTCTTTTTCTTTCCTTCCTGATTTTGTATAATTTGGTGGTGACAAATTGACACACTGTGTTGTGGTAGTTATGCATACGTATTGATTGGTGTACAGACAACTATCTGTGCCAGTCAATACAGAACGTCGTTATTGTCGGAGTGGCTTCACTGGTGTCCTTTCGATAGGGTGTTTTGTGATCGTTCATGCAGACATTCGATCATGTTATACTAACTTTTATTTGATTGTTCTCGCTCTCTCTCTCTCGCACTATATAGAGACCCGTAAGATGGTAATATCTTTTAGTTCCAATTATCCTTTTCACCTGTGAATATGGAAGAATAACGAAAAATTACACTTCTGGTGAGAGATTTGCAGAAAATGATTCGAAAATACACAACGTCCAACAAAACCTATGGGGAAACTCAACACTACTCACGAAATAAAAGTGAAGATATCGGTTATACCTGTCAAAAGAAAGGGTGCTGGCCACCAGAATGTCTACAACTTCGACGAAAACGAACCAGTTATTAAAAGAACGGAGAAACCAGGTCCTGAAACAAGAAGAAAGACAAATGTTTATTACGATATAGACACACACCGATATATTATCATAGATGCCATTACAAAGATGCACAGACAGAGAAAGGAGGATCGTTTTAAATTTTTGTTTTTGAATTTCGTAACTTGTAAATTTTGCAATTTTAACTGTCGAATTTGTTTGATTTTTAAAAAAAAATAGAAACTCTTTTTAAAGTAGCTTAACGTTTTATTTTTACTGTATGTTTAGCTTTTCTAATAATGGTTATTTATTTGCTTTCAATGTTTTTAAATTTAAGTTTTTATCTTTCAAATTTTGACTTTTTGAATTTTTACAAACGTTTTCATTCAATTGTTTTCTTTTCATTGTTTTGTTTTAAAATAATGTGCTAATTGTTTCTTTTTAAATTTCCCTTGGTATTATTATAATTTGGTTTTTAACATTTTTGTTTGAAATGTGCAAGTAACTTTTTCAGTTTTACTTTTTCTATCAGTTTTTAATTTAAATTTATTGATAATTTTATGTTTTTGATTGCTTTGAAAATTAATAAAAAGTTATTGCTTTAATTTGTTTCTGAATTTGTTAATTCTTTAAGAAATGTTATTGTTTGTTTAAATGTTTATGTTTAAGTTTATATTTTAAATATTTTTGTAAAAATATTTTCCTTTATTTCTAAGATTCTAAATTGCTTGTTTAAATTTTTCAAAAACATTTCACAGTTTGATAGATTTTTATATTTTACAATTTGTTTCAGTTTCTTTAACTTTCAAATTTTTATGCCATTATTTTGTTTTCTGTTTACATTGTTGGTTTGTTTTCTTTTTCTTTGAAAATATGAAATCTCTCCTAAGTTAAGTTCGATGAGTTATAAGATATTTTTTCTAAAATATTTCTTTAAATATAATTAAAATATGCAGCTAAGTAACGAAGTTCGTTATGAGTACATTAAGTATTTATAGCTCGACTAAGGTCCCTGTCTGATCATTCGATGAACTACTTGCCGCTAAGTAGAGTCTGTTTTATAGATGTAAAAGTCAACAACCATGTTTTGAGTCAAGTACAACTGTAGAGTTTTTCAGTTTCGAGTCAAGGTTCAGTGGGGGTAGGGAGGGGAATAAGCTGCTGCTCATGGACCGACAAGTTTGACATTCTAGAGTTTTCTTCAAACATAGATCTACAGTACTTATGAGATTTTATTTTAACTTAATTTCAATGGTTTAGACATTGAGCTGTAGTTTGGGTTACGCACAAAATGAGCTTCCGCTTTGGTTCCTGCTAGATAAATACACCAGTTTATTATATACAGGTTTTGCAATATATGGAATGCCAATGAAGTAACGAAAGATTTCGTAGTCGGTAAAACAAAACCCACCCACATGTCAACATGTACGAACCTTGACTGGTTCTAGCATTGAGTTTATGTGGGTCTGATTTTGCACAAATATGTTAGGTAAATATTGGTTGTATACTGCGATGTTTCTCTTGCATTAGAAAGGAAATGCCACGTACATTTACACATCATTAAATAATGGGTAAATAACGCATCTTTTGCAGGATAATTTTGATATAACATAACTTTTTTCAAATCACATTTAGGACCACGCCATTGGTACGTTAACTTTCCCCATAGTGCTGGATTCAGGCAATCGCCTGTCAGCGTCCGAATGAATGAGGCTATTGTGGATAGTAATTGGCTGGTTCCATTTTGAATGAGAGGCTATGACTCCGCAGACAACCTGCAAATGCATCTAGAAAACAGTCGGTATACCGGTAAGCTGATGTCTGTGTTAATTTATTCAATATGTAGTACTCAATAACAACCGTCAATCTATAATATTTTTGTACTAGAAAAGAAAACTAATAACAAAAAATTTAAATAAATAAATTAAAAATATGTATACAAAATAACAGAAATATATTTGGCCGTATAGTGTGCAGAGATCAATTCAGTTGAAAATACAACACACTCAGATTGGAACAATTATATAAATATTTATCCGAATAATAAAGTTAATAGAAGTAGACAAAACTAATCGAAGCAATAATTATACCATGTCTGATATCGTGTTTATAGAGGCGTGCATTGACAATCTGGAGAACTTGCATGTAATGAAGTTTCCTTTTCAGTTGGATGTCAAAAAGAAAAGAAAATACATGAAAAGAACTAGAAAATTTAAGAATATCAGGAGGAAAATAAAATTAAAAGGAAAAGAGAATTTATTTTTCAAAAACGAGACGCAATAGACAACATTCAATATTTCTAATTCCTGTGAACAAGCATAGTGTCAATATAAATGAGTTAACATCAATGTTATTTTTCATTTTCTTTAATGTTTATTTTTCTTTTGGACCATTTATTACTTATTCGAGTCTTCCTTGCAGTCCAGGTAAATATTCAGAGTGAGCCACTTTCCATTACTGGTGGAGGTCTGAAAGATCCTTACATAGCCGAGCAGTTCTATTTCAATTGGGGAAAGATTTATCAACGTGGATCCGAGCATGACATCGATACAAATATTTTCCTATGGAGATAGACAGAATAAGTCAATATAATAAATGTAACCGTGTTTATAATATATGTGTCTGTATGAAAGACATTGGAAAACTGTTTGGTAAAATTACAGCATTATTATATGATACTTGTGTTATCTCATTTACTCAAAACACACAAATAATGTGCGAACAGAATAATTCCATATATGCTGTATCGGTCTGCTCAGACTGAAAAATATAGTAAACCCTGTGCATCCTTGCTTATTGTTATATAAAGCTCTCGATACTGTCCCAAAAGCAAGTCTTGACATCATTGAGATTATGACGCCATAATGTGCAAGACGAAAAGAACTACGATAGGCTAATACACAACGAACTTGATCTAAGAACTTTCTTTCAGATGGATATAAACTTTACTTTTGTTTGCCTTAAATGTGTAATTTTCCATGTTTTGTTTTCTAAGTTATGAACTTAAAATGCTTTTCTAACGGAAAACGCAGACACTCATCGGTATAGAGTATGATATTATTTCATACCAATACTTTTTCTTCATAAAACACAATTATACATACAAATGGTGTGCGTGGCATGTTATTTTTTTCATTGGAATCATTTATTTCTGCAAACAAACTTATACTCACAAATTAAATTGGGATAGGGTAAAAACCGAGTTTATATGTCAATGTTTGTATATTTAATAGGCAACAAGTAGTGTTTGAATTAGCAATTTAAATTCCGCGTTATGAATGAACGTCACAGCAATATAGAAACATCGTTTCATAATATTGTTTCAATACATTCAGACACTTTTTTCTGTTCGTTAGTTGGCTTTTGTCTGCAATACAGTTTATATGTAGCGTGATGCAGTCTACGTGGAAAATAGCACTTTTAAGAACCATAGCAACAAGAAATGATATGCCGTTTCTTTTTACGAATGCGTAATATACAACGTAGATATTTCAACTTTAAAGCTTTCAATGATTTTTCTTTTATTTGACGTGAGAATGACTTTGTGAATATAAGCGTTTAAGAAATCATTTCATAAGAAGTAGTCTGACAGAGTCTGTGTTTATAAAGTTTTGTAAAGTTGTCACGGAATTGTATAAACCCCTTTTATTAAATACATGTACTCGGGTTTCGTTTTTCAGTATAACAACGATGCCCGAGAGTGAGTTATGTATATTTTACAATATTTCGAAACAGTGAGTTCGGTTCACCCCATGCCGCACGTGCGAAGTGTTTCGATGGGAAAAACCGAATGCATCGTCTGTGTATAAATGCCTCACCGTAAGACTAAATCTTTACATTACGGAACGTCTTGTCAGTGAGCAGTCTACTTAAGGACTTGCACGTCTTCAGCTTTAGAGGTACGTAAATCGTTTATTAATTTATAGCGTATATTTTTTATGTAGCTTCGGCTTGCGTAGTACAATGCAAATATTTTCTATTCTTGTTTGTATATTTTCTATTCTTGTTTGTTCTTAATAAGAGCTTTATATTAGCAATATAAAGTGGCGTTTTTAGGAAACGTTTAGTACCATAAGATTCTTATCGGACACGTGTAGGTTCACTTTTGAACTTGTTCATTGCTTTGTAATGTTTGCCGAAAATGTAATTTGTATAACTTACCGTATATAACGTCATTACGTGTTATCGTATATGCCCGTGTCAATCATACTACACGGTGTTAGATTTATTTTCAGCTGTAGAGTCGTAGAGCTGTAGAGATCAGAGTCGACGAGGTCCCAGCTATAGTGGGGACAATAGAAGTTGACTAAAGCTAACCATAGCAGCCATGGAGCTGAATAAACAGTGGGTTGCTTGAATACCAGGTGATCGGGCGTTGTTGACCCATTGGTGGGCGTGGATCGCTTGATTGACCAGTTCGACTAGCAGCCAAGTATGCTAGTGACGGAGTGTTTGTGAGTCACTCCATATATGTAATCTTTTAGCCGTGGGCTAATTTTGGGGTTTTGTGACACCCAGTGGTTTGGGAATGTAAGATATATCGCATGATATCTATCCCATTTCGTTTGCACCACATTTTATTATTTGAATAAAGTGCCTCATGTTTCATTATTTGAGGGTATATATTTTTGCTATATGAGTAAAAACACATCATTTTTGCTGTCTGAGCAAAACACATCATTCCTTTCTCATGTTTCACTATTTGCTATATGAGTAAAAATACATCATTTTGCTCTTTGAGCAAAACACAGCCTCATGTTTCATTATTTGAGGGTATCCATTTTTGCTATATGAGTAAAAACACATCATTTTTGCTATCTGAGTAAAACACATCATTCCTTTCATCGTGTGAGATAAATCATTAGCCTTTATCATTGCACTGTGTATTTATTTATTTGTGTTCATATTTGGGTTACCGTATTAGGTTCGTGCGGATTATGTTAATTAGTCCAATATTTGGACCCTACACACGCACGTATTAATCATAACCTTTCTTCCCATTCAAGCCATTCATCAATAAACATTGCATTTTTATCACCATCAACAGTGTTCTGTTATAAATCCGAAATCCAACCCGGTTATCTTGTTACAATGGTGTCAGAAGTGGGATCTCGGATTTAACGGAACACTAAATTTGTTGTTTCATTATTCTTGTATGATCTTATGTGTGTTTCAGACGTTCCTGACAAGACAGTGAGGTTAAGTAGCCATATTACATTACTTTATTAAGTTTTTGTTTTTGGTACACATTTCATGTTTTTGTGGCCTTCTGATAAGGAAAATACGGTTGGTTTGTTGAAATAATAGCAATTACGCATTTTGTTTGCGTAATAGTGCACTTTAGGTTGGTCATATCAGACTTTTGAAATGTCGTCAATGAAAGAACTTGTGGAACTGGGGAAACAGTTTGGCTACGAAGGGGAGGCTCTTAAAACTTTTGTTCGTGAAGAACAGGCTAGGGAAAGGGATCAGAGGGAAATAGAGAGGGATCAGAGGTTAAAGGAGAGGGAAATAGAGAAGCAGGCTGAGGAAAGAAAAATGGCTTTAGAGAAGGAGAAGATGGAATTTGAGAAGGAGAAGATAGAATTAGAAAAGCAAGCAGAGAAGGAGAAGATGGAATTTGAGAAGGAGAAAATAGAATTAGAAAAGCAAGCAGAGAAGGAGAGGATAGAATTAGAAAAGCAAGCAGAGAAGGAGAAGATAGAGTTAGAAAAACAGGCCGAAAGGGAAAGGATAGGATGGGAAAAGGAAGCAGAAAGGGAGAGGGTAGAAATGCTTAAAGAAATAGAGGATAGGAAATTAGAAGGGGAAAAACGAGTGAGGTTAGAAACTTTGGAAATTGAAGATAAAAATAGAGAGAGACAGTATCAGAGAAATTTTGAGCTATTGAAAATCAAAAGGGAGGGGGAACATGATTCTAAACTGAGAGGTCCGAAATTGCCCCCATTTGAAGATGATAAAGATAATATGGATAGTTATCTAAACAGGTTTGAAAGGTACGCCGCAGTACAAAAATAGAAGAAAGACGATTGGTCGCTCCATCTTAGTGCGTTGCTTAAGGGTAAAGCGTTAAATGTGTATTCTCGTTTACCCGCGGCCGATTCGCTAAATTACCTCGCGCTGAAAGACGCACTTCTGAAGAAGTACGAGCTAACCGAGCAAGGGTTTCGCAAGAAGTTTAAGTATAGCAAACCCGAGAGAGGCGAGACATTCACCCAGTTCGTCAGTAGGACGTGCAATTACTTGCAGCGATGGGTGGAATGTGGTAAAGTCGTGAAGACATTTGAGGGTCTTATCGATTTCTTGCTTCGTGACCAGCTACTGACAACTTGTGGCAAAGAGTTGTATTTATTCCTGAGGGAAAAGTCTTTCACGAATATATATGACATGGCCACACAGGCGGATTTATTCGCTGAAACTCGGGGAGGTTCGCAGAATGTCATCTCGCGAGACAGCAAAGGTGGGAATCAGGTCAGGGATCAAAAACCCAGGGAACCTGAAAAACCTGTCAGTGATAACCAGGGAAAGCATAAGGACAAGCAATGTTTCACTTGCAAGGAGTGGGGTCATATCTCCCCCAATTGTCCTAAGCGAAAGGGATGGGTCCATAGAGTCGCGGTAGCCATTGAAGGCAGACGGTCGGTAGATGGAAAACTCGATGTTTTCCAACGGGCTAACCGGGAAGCTGTACACGAGCCAGTGGTGCGTGCAGAGATCGGTCGCGACGCTATACAATCAATCGGCACGTGTATTTCTTCCGAAGCAAGGGTACCGACAGCGAATGGCACTGTCAACGGACAAAAGGTGACCGTTTTACGAGACACAGGGTGCACTACTGTAGTCGTGAAACGGAGCCTCGTTCGCGATGAACAATTGCTTGGGTTCAAATCGCCTTGTATGCTACTGGACCAAACAGTCGACCACGTTCCTGTCGCAAGGATAGGTATCGAAACACCTTTTCTGACCGGAACTGTTGAAGCGTTGTGCGTAGCCAATCCGATTTATGAACTTACGATTGGCAATGTACAGGGATCTAGACTCCCAACCATGTCAGACTTCCGATTCCCGATCATCCAAGCAGTGCAAACTAGACCTCAGGTAAGGGAGGATAACAAACCCCTACGTAAATTAAAGGTACCGGAAACAATTACTGATATCCCCCGTGAAGAATTTTTGAACGCGCAAGAACGCGACGCGTCTCTACGCGTAATCGCAGACAAAGTGTTGTCGGGTACTGTGAGGAAGTGTAAGAACGGGGAGTCCTCTAAATTTCTACTTCAAAAGGGTTTAATGTACAGGGAATATACTACGCCTGACGATAAGAAGCTCTTGCAACTAGTTGTTCCCCAGGAATTCAGGTCGCATGTACTCATGGTCGCGCACGAGTCGAGTATGGCGGGTCATTTAGGTAAGAAGAAAACGGCTGATAAGGTATTACGAGAATTCTATTGGCCCGGTGTCAATAGCGATGTAAGGCGGTTTTGTCGTTCGTGCGATGTTTGCCAGAAGACGGTCTCTAAGGGAAGGATAACTAGAGTACCGTTAGGTCAGAAAGAAAGACGGGAAAAACAATTTTTGCATTGACTTTCGGCAACTGAATAAAATCACCGTATTCGATGCAGAACCAATGCCAGACATAGAAAATTTATTTTCAAAGTTGGCAGGCCATAAATACCTTTCCAAGTTAGACCTTACCAAGGGATATTGCAGGTACCAATCGCTGATAATGCCCGCGAGTTAACGGCATTCGCGACTCCCAGAGGTCTTTATCAATTTAAAGTCATGCCTTTCGGTTTAGTCAACGCCGGTGCGTCGTGTGTTTGTCTCATGCGCGAGTTGTTAAACCGTATTAAAAACGTACAGTTTTATAGATGATATCTTCGTTTATAAATATACCTGGGATGAACATGTCAGAGTATTGAGGGATCTGTTCGATAGACTTCACACTGCTAATCTTACAGCTAGGCCCATCAAATGTAGCATAGGATATTTTGACCTAGAATGTTTGGGCCATCTCATAAGTGGACTAGGCCAGTTGAAACCCCACCCAGACAAAATAGGAGCAGTCAGAGATGCACCTAGACCAGAGACCAAGAAACAAGTTAGATCTTTCCTAGGTTTGATTGGGTTTTACAGGAAATTTATCCCCAATTTTTCGGCTATTGCAAGCCCATTAACAGACTTGACTAGGAAAGGGCAACCAAATAAAGTTTCCTGGGGTGTGTGCCAGGAAAATGCGTTTAACGCTTTAAAACAGAAACTGATAAGTGCACCAATCTTAAAGCTGCCAGAATTGAATAAAGCTTTTGTGCTGAGGACTGATGCGTCCGATACGGGACTTCGGGCTGTTTTGCTACAGGAGCAAGAGGGGATGAAATTGCCCATCGCTTATGCAAGCAGGAAATTGCTGTCTAGGGAGCAAAACTACTCCGTGATTGAGAAGGAGTGCCTAGCCTTAGTATGGGGAATAGGAAAATTCCATACATATCTTTTCGGGAGGGAATTTACCTTACAAACGGACCATCAGCCGCTCTTATACTTGAATAAAGCAAAGGTCGACAACGCAAGATTGATGCGTTGGGCGTTGTCTTTGCAACCGTATACTTTCCGAATCGAGGCGATTCGAGGGTCGGAAAATGTAGGAGCTGATTTCTTAAGTAGGGTGTAATTAGCAGGTCATTTTCGTTCAGTATTAAAAGTTGAAGGTTTTAATAATTGTTTATGTTCACATTCCGTGATTTTTCTAAAAGTGTTACCACTTTTTTTAAGGGGGGAGGTATTGTCACGGAATTGTATAAACCCATTTTATTAAATACATGTACTCGGGTTTCGTTTTTCAGTATAACAACGATGCCCGAGAGTGAGTTATGTATATTTTACAATATTTCGAAACAGTGAGTTCGGTTCACCCCATGCCGCACGTGCGAAGTGTTTCGATGGGAAAAACCGAATGCATCGTCTGTGTATAAATGCCTCACCGTAAGACTAAATCTTTACATTACGGAACGTCTTGTCAGTGAGCAGTCTACTTAAGGACCTGCACGTCTTCAGCTGTAGAGGTACGTAAATCGTTTATTAATTTATAGCGTATATTTTTTATGTAGCTTCGGCTTGCGTAGTACAATGCAAATATTTTCTATTCTTGTTTGTATATTTTCTATTCTTGTTTGTTCTTAATAAGAGCTTTATATTAGCAATATAAAGTGGCGTTTTTAGGAAACGTTTAGTACCATAAGATTCTTATCGGACACGTGTAGGTTCACTTTTGAACTTGTTCATTGCTTTGTAATGTTTGCCGAAAATGTAATTTGTATAACTTACCGTATATAACGTCATTACGTGTTATCGTATATGCCCGTGTCAATCATACTACACGGTGTTAGATTTATTTTCAGCTGTAGAGTTGTAGAGCTGTAGAGCTGTAGAGATCAGAGTCGATGAGGTCCCAGCTATAGTGGGGACAATAGAAGTTGACTAAAGCTAACCATAGCAGCCATGGAGCTGAATAAACAGTGGGTTGCTTGAATACCAGGTGATCGGGCGTTGTTGACCCATTGGTGGGCGTGGATCGCTTGATTGACCAGTTCGACTAGCAGCCAAGTATGCTAGTGACGGAGTGTTTGTGAGTCACTCCATATATGTAATCTTTTAGCCGTGGGCTAATTTTGGGGTTTTGTGACACCCAGTGGTTTGGGAATGTAAGATATATCGCATGATATCTATCCCATTTCGTTTGCACCACATTTTATTATTTGAATAAAGTGCCTCATGTTTCATTATTTGAGGGTATACATTTTTGCTATATGAGTAAAAACACATCATTTTTGCTGTCTGAGCAAAACACATCATTCCTTTCTCATGTTTCACTATTTGCTATATGAGTAAAAATACATCATTTTGCTATCTGAGCAAAACACAGCCTCATGTTTCATTATTTGAGGGTATCCATTTTTGCTATATGAGTAAAAACACATCATTTTTGCTATCTGAGTAAAACACATCATTCCTTTCATCGTGTGAGATAAATCATTAGCCTTTATCATTGCACTGTGTATTTATTTATTTGTGTTCATATTTGGGTTACCGTATTAGGTTCGTGCGGATTATGTTAATTAGTCCAATATTTGGACCCTACACACGCACGTATTAATCATAACCTTTCTTCCCATTCAAGTCATTCATCAAAAAACATTGCATTTTTATCACCATCAACAGTGTTCTGTTATAAATCCGAAATCCAACCCGGTTATCTTGTTACAAAAGTGATCACATATTTTCGTTCATTGACACAATCAAGCGTTTCCGAGGCATATACATACGGGATGAACTTACATCAATGATTCCCCGCACGCAGAAAATTGGCATCATCAACCTGGATTCGTCAACATGACCTGGAACTCACTGGGTCGCATACGCGGTGACACCTCAACATCTTTTGTATTTTCATTCGTACAGGCTTGCACCGACACATGAAGTTATCTACCGCTGTTTTATTAAACTCTACCGTTACAAACACGGATCAACGATCCAATATGTAGACATCTCGTCGGGGCAGCACTGCGTCCACTTGAGCGTTTACCCAAACTACAAAGGATTGTCGACGCTGACTTTGTCACTTAGAAACTACGCTTGATAGTATACAATGCCTGTTGACATTCACGGACGCGCGAGCGCACCGACCCGACAAGACGCCGATGTGGATCTGACCAGGTTTGCCACCAAAGCGGATTTGGTTGAGTTAGCTAACCGGGTTTTCATTGGCGTCAACCCAAACGAGCATGTGATTTTTTATAACCAAACTGGAAAACTGCAAACGTCCAATGTAGACATCAACGACGTTGTTCTGATGCCGCGACGCGCCGTAGTGAAAAACCTGGCCGAGATCACAGAGAATCAGAGACTCTGTTTTGTCGGTTGCCTTTTTAAAAGACTATATTGACAAAATTACGAAATCGAAAGTTAAAAAGCCCGGCTATGAAATAACCGGAGATCTTATCATGAGCAAAAATCGAATTCGACGGATGCAAAAGTCCATCAACGGTACTGCGATGAAACAATACGTGGATATAAAGGCCGCCGAAGTGCTATCTGCTCTATCCTAAGTAACTTTATGGGGTGTATTCAAGGGAATATTAACCAACGGAGGAGAAAAAAATGCTGACAAGGCAAATTGCCGACTTATTTTCATTGTTGTCGGGCGTGGTTTTGATAGACCTAAATTTCAGATTCGAAAAGTGCGCGAGTCCGGATCGTACTTGTTCCTCTTAACTGGATATAGAGGCAGGTGGAGTTCAAAAATAACATTGATAAACGATAACCGGCGTGATAGTCCATTAGATATGCATACCATCAAAGAGGACAATTTTCGAGAATCTTTCATATATATATAGTATCAATATCATTGGTCGCAGGCGATGAAATTCAGTTCGTGGACTCAACATCTATTCGAACGGGTTCTTAACCATATTTGGCGTTTGTGTTTAAGATTTATCATTACATATACGTGATGAATTCTGAACAACCACGTGATGACGATCTTGTTTAATTTACTGATGAAGTGTTGGATAAGCTCGTAGTAGATGCTAACATCAATGGTGATTTTGTTCCACTCGTTGACGAATATCTGCTTCAGATTAGTGTTAAACAGCCCTCGTTTAAACTCAAATATAATCTTGCCAAGGGCCAAAAATAAATTGACCTTTGTGACCACCCTGATGTACCGATACCAACTCGAGGTCATCTTGGAGTCGGAGCATTAGCACGCAAAAACGCCCTGTCGCTGACTATACAGTCAGGCATGAAAACACCCAGGGATGTTTCTACTGGGATAAAATTCTCCGAAAAGAATATTGAGTCAACATTGACTCCGCCAGGAAAATAAAAACCTCGACTAATATTCACCAAAGATGCACTTGTCCGCGTAACAGTTCTTGGACAAAAATGATCATTAACTGCACAAAACAGAGGCGTAATTAGTATAGTTCTAGGTAAACTTGGAAGAGTGCAAACTATCTCCAGAGGCATAACTATTCTCCTGAAGATATTTTCTATGATTGCATAGCAGTTGTACTGGTGAAGAAAAATAATTGGTTATAAGTGCGTGTGCGTCTTGCACCCGGCCGCGATGAGTCTGGACAGGGTCTGCCTGTCGAACAATTGTTCTACGCGGTGACATTAATAATACAAGAACTGTGATGGACCTTCAAAGTTACTGACGTGAGAAAATAATTGAGGATGAACAAGAGCTGCGAGATTAAAATTACCAATAAATCCGTTTTACTCGCGAAATTCAAGTGCGTGTGTGTTGTCGCGGATGCAATCGTTGGACTCGCCGCGGCAACAACCGTTGGCCTGGGTGTTGCTGGAATTGCAACGACGGCAACTATCCTAGGCACGCTGCATGCGTGAATACGTGTCTATTCGGAAATTCTCGCGGCGGCACAAAGCAGTCTCAGCACCATGGCCAAGCGGTACTCGGCGGACTTCGAAGATAACATGATTACTACGATTGAGTTCGAGAAGGTGCTGGCCGAAATGGAAAACTCCCAACAGAACAGAACAGAATCTTTATTCAGTACTTTAGGCATCCGGCACATAATACATATCAAAGTGAACAGAGTGAGATACACAGTGCGCCATAAACAATTTTATAAAATACATTTATTTAGGTGTTGAGATTGATACTTTCTAACAATTCATCTCTTAGTTTAAAAGCAAAATACATAAATATTTATATATTCGTAATAACGCTTATTTTCTGAGTGGACTTTAGACATATAAATTTATCTACAGACGGGTTCATATTATACATTTCGTCGAAATATTTCCGTCTTAACTAGGTATAAGAATTACATATACATACGAAGTGGTACTCATCTTCTACAACCTTGTTATTATCTTTAAGACATAATTTGCAAACTCTTATGTCTCTTCCAATTTTAGAGTGTCTTCCTCGTTCGATCAATAAATCATGTTTAGAGCATCGGAAATATGCCAATGCTTGTCTGAAAATGAAAGATAAATTTAATGTTAAATGTTTCTCAATATCCAATAATGACTTGTACTGGTTATTATAAACATTTTGTGCAGATTCGCTTATTTTACTTGACCAGATCTGAAACGAGGAATCAAATAAGCGTTGTCTGAACATAGATAGGAAAATGTTTCTGTCACCTATTTCTTGTGCTAGCCATGCATAATCAAATCCATGGGAGAATAAGAGGTTTTTAACTTTACTAGCCCATGTGCTTTTGCCTGCATCATCCAGGTTTTTTAACATATTATAACATTGGGAGGGATATCGGTTTGTCGGCATGTGTATCATTTTAGTCCAGTACTTTACACATCTGAACATATAAGTTGTACGTAGAGGGTATGGTCCACATTCACCAAGACTAACATAGTTATTCACTGTAATTGGTACGTTAAGATATCTTTTGCAAAATTTGTCCTGAATTGCTTCGATTTCTGGTGAATATTCATACCCCCATATTTCAGAACCATAACATAATACTGGTTTCACCATAGCATCAAATATTTTGAATATATGATGTACATGTAATCTTCCAAATATTTGTTGATATCTAAAAATTCTAGATACAGTTTTCAGTGCTTGTGATGCCAATGTATTGTTTACCTTAGTCCAGCTCAACCTCGATGTGAAGAGTAACCATATGTATTTATAGACAGACACCGTTTCGATAAGATTGCCTCTATAATGCCAACGCTCATAGTTTCTCAGCTAGCCTCCATTTCAGAGGACTATTATTTTTGGTTTTGCTAGATTAATTTCCACTCCTGTTTCAATGCAGAATTCATCTGTGATATTGATTTGTTGTTGCAATAACCGTACAGTTTCTGCACAATTAGCCACATCATCTGCATACAACAAGGCAAGTATTTCTGGTATATTCTCTGTGATGAAAATACCCTTATTACACTTTGATCGCAACATTTTAACTAGATCATCGATAAAAAGACTAAAAAGAATTGGGCTTAGAACACATCCCTGTCTTGTTTCCACATTGCAATTAAACTTTCTAGTTAGTCCATTTGGTGTTCGTACACAGCTTTTTAAGCAACAATACATATTTTTTAAAACATGTAAGATATTTCCATCAATACCTTTTTGTAAAAGAGAAAACCATAGTTTATTATGCTGTACACGATCAAAAAGCTTTTGAAACATCAATGAATAAACAGTAAAATCTACCGCCAGATTTACATATATACGTCTGAACAATTGCTTGCAAACTGAATATATTATCACAGGTACTGTAGAGTTTTCTAAAACCAGCCTGAGATTCGTCTATTAGATTATTACTCTCTGCCCACCCATACAACCGTTTATTCAATATAGATATGAATATTTTGCATAGTACATTTATTAGGGAGATTCCCCTGAAATTGCTCGGGTTATTCATGCACACGTTCTTCAAAATCGAACATGGAAAACTCCCAACGACTCAGTGCATGGATATGGAAGTGCAAGACAGAACCGAAACAGGGATTTGATATACAGGCAGTAAAATCGAGTAAACGCTCACCTGGAGTGCGCGCAAATCGGCCTCGTGTCTCGCGCCGGTTACTATGTGACGTTTTTGGTTTCGAAACCGTGCGAGTTTGAGATGTTTGAAAACAGACTCGCGCGCGTGTTTTTGCGCGCTGGTATGAACTCGCGTAGGGGTAAAGCCATGCGGGTAGAAGTCTCAAACCCGGGATCATCTATAAAAATCTAAAATTCCCATAATACCACTACTCGAGTGGAAGGGAAAACCATCACCATTGTCTCTGGACTCCGATCCAAGATCGAAGATCATGTTTTCCAAGGACAGCTACCAAAGCGTTTTGCTTATTGGCATCGTTAGCAATGCGACTCTCAATGGAGCTAGCTATCAAAATCCTTTTGAGTTTCAAAATTTCAACGTGTCCAAGACAGAAGTCACCCGAGATGGTTAGACATTGTGTACCAGACTCTTTGAACCTAACTTTGCCCAGAAAAAATACCTGAGTTCTTACTTGACACTGTTTCAAACCACAGGACAGTTAAGTGCGAACAGTAGGCACAGCATTTCGTACGACAATTTTACAGGAGGATATGCTTTGTGGGGATTTGATTTCACTCCAGACCAAGGCAGCGACGAGGGACATTATGACCCTATAAAATCAGGCCAACTTTGTGTGGAACTTCAATTTAGAGTAGCTCTGGCAAACGCAGTGAACATAATATTACATGCAGAATTCGATAATACTTTGGAAATCAACAGTTTGAGAGAAGTGATCCTAGACGTATTAGAAGAAAGAAAGAAAAGATGGAGCTCGATGAAAAACAACATCAGTCACAGACCACAAGTGAAGAAGAAAACAAAAACAGAGTCATGATGTCAAGATGGCCAGAGCAAGAACAACATTTAGTCTCCTGTTTTGCTACTGACTTGGCTGAACCAATCTCAGGCCTGGCTAGAGAACATTGTCATGGATGTCAACTCCATCATCATAGTCAGAATGAACACGACTTGATGATGAGTTCAGAAGAAATCTTGGAAGAGTATCTGGAAGACGCATGGACTCTCATTTCAGACGCGAGGGCTTTGATAAGGTAATATAAAGACTTGTGTCACCATACCTTACCTCCATTCACGTCTCTGGAGAAGAAACGCATCGAAGCTCTCCTGCAACAGAGTATAGAGAATATCCGTTCATCGACTTACTTGACGGATATTTTCGAGTAAAGAGTCAGGTGAGAACTGATGGCTTATCATTACCTGTGAACAAAAAGCAAACAACAAATGGATGCCTGGGAACTTCCTTAGCTTCTGACACAGTTCGCACACAGCTTCTTGGAATCCAGTGGTGTGTGCTACAAATGAACTTCCACATCGAAAACAGAATTATGTTCAAGCCTATGTCATCAACACCGACGACAGTCATCGAACGGGAAACCATTGGGTAGCTGTATACTTTCCCGACGATCACAGTGTGGAATATTTTGAATCTTATAGATTATTTCCTCTGGAAGACGACACCATTGACTTTATGAGAAGAAATGTTGTATCTACTCAATTAAATAATGTGAGAATACAATGATCAGATTTTATGGTATGTGAACAATATTGAGTGTATTTTCTTTAGAAGATTTAGTGACTTGTTTTGATCGTGAGTACTCTAGAAACGATCATAAAATAGAAAGATAGTTTTGTGAATATAGTGGCTATCTCTTTGCTTTAGCTCAGAAACATAGTGTGCATCGATGGCAAAATGCCAGTATCTTAGATCATTGATAGTCTAGTCTGACTCCACAACGTTGTCAACCTTGCAAATAGGTTCATGTTTAAAAATGTGTCAGTTTGTATTTCTGTCTGAGTTAGAGAAGCTTCTTCTTCTTATTATTATTATTAAAACATGTTGATTTGAAACAAACTGGTTTTGTCTAGTTTATATGTTGAAAACAAATTGTATTCACATGCTCTTTCACAATATCTCTATCGATCATGGTAATGTTTCTTTCACGTTCGCGTACCAAATCAGAGGGATGTTTTTCTTCACGTCCGTGTTCCTACCATATAAAGCCGTGAGCATTCGACTCTTGTGGCCCCTGAAGGAAAGACATTTCTCAAAGCCGTAGAGAAGTAAGAGTTTGCTTACTCTCCACCCCAAATCCGCTGACCGCTAGGAACCGCAGGACCACAGTCGATGCGGGACTTAGGGGACCTGTACCCTTAGCAGCAACGTTCGTTACCTGGCCAGGCAGTGGTAAACCACAAGACTGAGAAACTTAACCACCGACATCACCACCACCACCACCTTCGCCAACCAACCAGACATCCAGTCATCCAGTCAACCAGCCAGCCAGCCAGCCAGCAATCAACCCCTACATCACCACACCATCTCAACAAATTTTCTTTATTTGGAATCAAAGGACTCCCGGAACAGGAGATTGTTCAAAACATTATGGTAAGTTAGGAAATTTAGAAATAAATCTACGGATAAAAAAACACTGTAATATCTGGTTAAAATAGTTATATTTGCCACTACCTAACTTACTCTAATCTGTCTCTTAACAACAATTAACAATACTAAACTACTCCACTGAACAACGGTTTCTGCATTCAAAACAATAAAGTTAGCAATATTACTTTCTTTCAAATTATGGCGATAACATTCTTTTTTGTCTCATAACTTGGAACTGAGTGCTTTGCGAGTTTTTCAGCCAGGCTTAGAAATAGGTGCTAGGTATCATACTAACTAGCATACACCTGGACAGAATCTTTGCGTATAATCTAGCCCGTAGAGATCACTGCAAGACTTTCTGTCACTTTGAGCACTGGGGCCTGGTTAATACAGGTGTACCAGGGCAGAATCCTCACATTCGTTTAAACATCCAATTATTTGACGGGTTAAAGTCTTCTCTAGATCAAATAAAACCTATTTGAAGCAACATTTTCTCCTCGAACAATCGTTGCTTAGTATTGCCTTGATACCTATACCTGTTTCTGTTGCTATTAGGAGTTTAGGACCCAAAATGAGCAAAGTTAAAATGCTAGATAGGGAAAAAAATAAGAACTCCTTAAATAGGTCCAAGGTTGGAATATCAACCTACACACATAGGCTCCATTTTATTAGGTCCGAAATTTTTTTAGGGAAACCAACCTAGAATTTGATACCCCCCTACTGTCTCCAGATTGGGATGCAGCGGACTCCTCACAGATCAACGTTCGTATAAATAACTCTACGAGTGAAGTCAAACAAAACATGGAGGACACGCTTCCATAGACGTCCCCTCTAAAAAATTTGTTCCAACAGGAGTCACACCTCCGACCCAGAAATCCAAAATCAAGGGGATCTACTTTGACTTTGAATCAGGCAACTTCGTTGACTTAAGTGATACCCTGCCCATGAAAGTACTTTCCCCTAATGTTATATTGGCAGTGACACCAGCAATTAGTGGGGAGGGAAGGAGGAGGCTGTCTCAATCCCTGAAACACCTCCCTATCCAAAAAGTTTCCCAAATGTGTAAAGTGTATCCATGACCCCAAAATATATGCCGAAATAGTACAAAGGCCTTCCGGAAAAACTCAAGGAAAAAGCAAAGACAAACAAAAATTGCATCATCTACCCAGAATTATTCAAGTCCACAACGCACCAAAGTGTACAACAGCCAGGAGGCTGGCCCATCTAAACTAGGCGAAAATACTCCGGACACATCAATAGAAGCGTTCCTTATCATCGACTCACCAGAACCCCAGGTGAGCCTAGTCACTCAAGACGTAGTAGTATGTAAGGGGAAGCAACCCATGAAAGGAAAGGCTCGAGCGAAAAACTCCAAAGTCAACACTCCTAGTGATAATACCCAACCAAGGGTAATAGAGAGAAACAACTAGCCCCTCCCACCTCCACTCAGGTCACCACCAGGGAGCCCAAGGAACGGAAAAAAAACCGGCAAAACCATACCGCCAAACCCCTTTACCACACATAAAACTAACAGTAGCCACAAGGTAGAAACAACAAAAGCTTACTCCCAAAAATAAACCAACACGTACCACCCACGTGAGTTGACCATCTTCATTAAAAGCCCCGAAATAAATATGAACATGATTAGCAATACAAGCATCATGACCAAGCTTCTCAAAAATCAGCGGGGTACATGCAAAATAATTAACACAAAACAAAACTATATAATAAATGGATACTTCTCCGCAAAGCAGGTAGTAAAATTTGTGGAAGTCCAGAAAACTCGTCGACACAATGAAGCAATGAAGCAATCCCCCCAAAGCAAATAGCAATGCTGAGACCACTAATAAAATAAATCATTAGGGTAAACAATACAGACGAGGCAAAGTCCACAATCCAAGACATTAGGAAATTTGACCAGGATGTGGACAAATGAAGTGCGCCTCAAAAATAAAGACTGCGAAAACTCCAGTTCTCCTGTACTTTAATCAAACCACACCAAAAGTAGTCCGCTTTGGACGGTTGGGTAAGTTCCACAAATTAGAAGATTTCCGGAACAAACCACACTTCTGCTATAAATGACAAGGGTTGGGCCACTTCTCCACCAATTGTAAATTCAGACCACGATGCAGTAAATGTGGTAGACAATACGAAGGGGAATGCAAATTTGATGGTCAGAAGTGTGCAAATTGTTTAAACTCCCATCATGTCCAATCATGTGACTGTTCTTTGCCAATCAAGGAACAACAAACCCTGGACTTGATGTTACACAACCATGTAACATACCAAGTCGCTAAACATTAAATCAAGGAAACTGAACCTAAAACCATTAAACCTACCCCCAAAATAGTACAAAATACATATGATAAAACAACTCTTCCAAATAGAAATCATAAAACCACACCACAACAAGGGGAAAAACAATAAAAATCAAACTGCTCCCAGACAATAGTGGAAAAAAAATTAACAAAACCACAAGAACCTATTAAAACTACCACAAAAAACCCCAATCCACACGATACATCATCAAGCAGAGGCAAATAATAGCAAGGACCAAAACAATAATGTATCTGTAATGTGGTACTTGAACTAAATAAGAATAATCAAGTATCCTCCGATGATGTATTGAACCTAATCATCGACCATACCAACTTGCGGATTGAAAACAGGGCACCTTAGCGAACTTCTGAAAAGGACAGGAACAATAAACTAAGATGCACTCACAATGGTATCAAGAGAAATAATCCGCATTTGGCAGTGGAAATGAGGGGAGATATGTACCAACTTCGGGGAAATTGTTCTAAAAATACAAAATGAACCTAACAAACCAGACATTGTGTGCCTAGCGTACATGAGACGCATTTGAACGAGCGAAAAACAAATCATCCAAAAATACCAGGATATATCACATGTTATTTCAAACATATACCCAATGGAATACAGGGAGGAGGACTGGCAACATTTGTCAGCGACGCCCTCTGAAGTGAGTCGATTGAAAGCACAAAACAATCTATAAACTCCGACCCCTTTCCGGAGTTTCAAAATTATACACACAGGCAACAAACCTCTACTGGTGGTAAACATTTATGACCCAGGAGGGGGGTCAATGATAACACCAAAAACATATAAAAATGTGATTAATGACATAGGAGAAAACAATTATCTGTGGAGATTTTAACGCCCACAGCAAAATATGTGGAAGAACCCGTCTGGATAGAAGGGGTGGTAATATCATGAGGTCTATCACGCTATCAAACCTAATACTATTGAATAATGGCTCTCCTACTAGAGTTAACGCGGAAAACGGAACAATGTCAGTCATTGATCTAACTTTGTGCTCAACCAAGATTTGCGGAAGTTGCCGATTGGGAAGTAGATTAATCAAGAACATTAGGTAGTGACCACATTCCAATATTAACCACAATATACATAAAAGTACATAAAAATGACACCTCGACTAATCCAAGGTGGAGGCTTGATAAGGCGGACTGGGAAATGTTTCGCTCTCTATGTGAGGGGATGGACAGCGCCCTGACAAATGACGCCAGTATTGATACCTTTAACGAAAATATAGTTAAGGCACTGACGTTGGCAGCGGAGTGGTGATTCCCCTAAACGGGAGGGCGTGGAAACAAACAAACCGTCCCCTGGTAGAACGAAGAGTGCAGACAAGCTATAAAAGGGAAAAAGGACCCTAAATAAAGTCAGGCATATAAAATATTCCCACGATTTCCTTGCCTACAAAGAAAAGGAGTTATTAGTAAAAATCAGTATCTTTACAGCAAAATAGAACCCATGGAAAGAGTACTGCTCATCACTAAATCATATGGCAAATTCGAAACAATTAGGGGAAAAACCACTTTATCGACCCCAAAACTCGCCGGGCTCACTACGGACGGGTAGAAAACAAACAAATTAGCATCACACATTGCCGGTATGTGTAGTAACTCTAACCACACAGAAAAGTTCAAAAACTATAGAAATATAGTAGAGAAAGACCCCCCCCCCCCCCCATTGTTCACTGACACGGTAGTCCACACAAGCCCCTTAAACTTAGATTTCAAATCCACGATTGGCGAAAAGCACTCAGTAGAAAACAAGCACATCTCCTGGTGAGGATAAGCTTGGCTATGAAATGTATAAGAATCTTCCAGAAAATACGGAACAGGCGATATTGGACCTACTGAATCAGATCTGGCAATCGGGAGAAATATATAAAAACTTGAAACAGACTATTGTCATCTCAATCCCGAAACCCGGAAAAGATCCAGCAGATATCAATTTGTACAGGTCAATGTCACTCACTAATACTATTTGTAAAATCATGGAAACAATAATAAAAATAGATTGAAGCACCACCTTGAGAGCAATAAATTAAAATCTCAGAATCAGAGCGGATTCCGCAACAAGCGGTCCACGTTAGACCAACTAGTACGTTTGGAATCAAGCATAAGACTGGCTTTCAATGCAAGAAGGAAATGCGACCGTAATCTTATCGCAGTCTAGATAGATCTTGAAAATGCCTATGATCTGAACAAATGGACTAATTGCAAAGTTAAACAATTATTTAATAACAGGTCCCATGGACATGCAAAATACCAACAATAAACCCAAATGCATTCACATATGGAAATAAACTTGAGCACCCAATATAAATGAGGGATAAAATTCTCTCAGAGATAGAAAGTATGCAAGAGGGGTACATCCAAATTTACACGGATGGATCCAAATCCCCAGACCCTGGACGCACTGCAACAGCAGTGGTGATCCCAATGGAAAACATTATACTGGGGGCGAGGCTACCAGACAACTGCTTCATTTATACGGTTGCATTCTGGGATATCATCCAAGTGTTACAGTGGATGTAAACTAGCCAAACCCCGAAACCAGTCATAATTATCGACTCCTTCAGTGTGCTGCGAACTCTGGAATCAGGTGACTCTACCACCTGAGAAAACATGATTCGAAAATTCTACTTGAGATTTAAAAACCTGGATCAATATAAACATACTGTAGATTTCATGTGGGTACCCTCGAATATTAACATCATTGGAAAAGAAAGGGCAGAAAAAGAAGCTGACAATAAGATAAGCTAAACGAACCAGTAATACACCAATTGGATTACAGCGTCCAGGAGATCTACAGTAAGATTAGGCAAAAATTTAGTTTAAAAAATAGCAGGGGGAATGGGACAACACGCAGAAAGAGCGCAAACTTTATAATTTGCAGAAGCAAATCTGTCGAAATATTATCACCTCAAACCTGGCAAATCCTTTTGATACCAAAGTCATAAATAAAATAAAAACTGGCAAAACACTGCTAGATTTTTACCAGGAATACAAGAAGCAGGAATTAACTGCCCTTACTGTCCCACCCCAGAAGCGTTAAGCCATGTTTTCAATGACTGCACTAAATACAATCAAAAGAGAGAAAAATTGCAGGAAAATCAGAAGAAACTAAAAAAAAACAAAAACAATACCAGGAATTCTTAAATATAGGAACAAGTAACATCAACTCGGTGTACGCAAATATCCTGGGGTACATTTCTGACATAGGAAAGAGAGGGAAAATCTAATACCCGGTTAGGAGCACAAAGGCAGATTCATGGGAAGATAGGATAGGAAATATACCAAACAACAGGATAACAACAATAAATTAAATCACAACCCGCATAGGTAGACAACTAAGGAATCAAAAAGTAAAGTAATGTCGAGTGCCGGGAGAGGGAGACAGTTATGTCTGTTCTCTTAAGAGGTAAACTGCCTGTACCGGAACTGTCGATCCCCCCACCGGCATGAAATACCTCAATCAAATGGGGAAATAAAAAAGGTACATTGAAACTAATCGGCCTAATCCCTGCCCTCGTGAGCAAGAGAAATTCCACTCCAACAACAAAGGACATTGAAGGAAAAGTCATAAAATTAAATTTCAAATAATTCTTCACACAAAAACATCAATCTTCACTAAAACCAGAATTTGCTTTAAAATAATCCAATCTGGTCTTTTTTAATTTCCTTATGATTTTATTTATCTGATCTTTTATTTCCCAGTATCAAACGCTTCCCATTTTGCATAGCGTCACTAACAAAGCATATATATACAATACTACTCTAAAAGAAAACAAACAAAGACAACAGTACTCCTCTTGGTGACGGTACATGGTAAGAATCCCAAGGAGCAACATACAAACTTCCTGACCCGCAAAACAAACGTAACGTTATAAAGTGGTCCTAAGCCCAGACAATCAGGCCCAGCTACACAATTTGGCGATGACTGAAAAACAAGGAAGTTAGTAGCACGACCCATTAATCTGGTCCACTCTAAAATTAAGAATATAAGGGTGGTTCTAAGTCCAGACCACCAAGACCCTTCTGCACAATGCGGTAACCGATTAATAAAATTACCCTTAAAGCTAAATAAGGTAAGCATATGCACCATAGGATAAAACCAAGAAAGAACTACTCCACAACTAAAATGTAGACACTATAAGGTGGTCCCAAACCAAGACCATCAGTCCCGGCCGCACAAGGCGGCAACGCGTGCAAAAAATTAAGAACAAAAACTCAATGACCTGGCCATCAGAATTAGGTATATAAGGTGGTATCAAGCCGAGACCATCAGTGCCCCACTGCAGATGCGTTAATTAAGTTGGAATCACCCCGTTTGTAATAACGATAGATATAATATCACTGCATATCCTTACGAAAATAGGAAAATAATCCAACCCTTAGACTGAGCCGGACATATATATATATATATATATATATATATATATATATATATATATATATATATATATATATATATATATATATTATTCATTTTAATAGCTCTATAACTAACCCCTACTCACAGCCACAAGTACAGAGTTTGTTTTTCAAAATTCTTCTTTAAAAACAGCTAGATAGGGTGAAAGTCGACGACATTTCTTCATTTGGCAAATCAAAAAGAAAACTTCAACCCTGGACCACTTGGAGCCCTCCAGAGACGTCGAAGCGCCCTCTGCCGTCGTCTTCCGCTTTTTCCTTTTCCGGACATGAGTAATTAATAAGTGTGTGATGCACACAGTAAGGCGTCGAATGAGTTCTTCACACCCATTCCACGACTAATTAAATAGTGCACAGTGTGCACATTGACCGGTCGTACAAGGACGCACACGTTCTAAATTTAAGATCAATCAATCAATCAGTCTTGCCATTCATCTCCGACTTGTTAATAAAGAAGAAAAAAAAACAAGAAAAATGACAGATCATTGCAAGGTGAACAAGTTGGTGGAAGCCCTCAGCTTGATATAAAGAGTACAGCACCTCCTGGGTCGGGTGGAGGAGATTGAGTGATATCCTCACAAGAGGCAATTGAAGAGGGAGATCACGTATCTGAGATTCGCCAACGAGTTCGTCAGAGGTGTGATGGATGAGTTTTAGAGATCAAGTCAGCATGTTCAGAGGAAAAGAGGATCAAGTAGCAGGAGAGAAGGGAGAGGCAATTCATCGGCTGAATGAGAATTGGATAAGAGTCCGGGAAAAGATGCGCCAACAGGGGATAATGCTTTGATCCCTGATAAGGAGGAGAAACAAGAATGTGGAAAAGAAACAAACGAGCCTAGCTTTAGGCTTGTGGTCTCCACAAAGACAGCATGGGGGAGGAATGAAAACAACTCGGGACAAAGATGTGCGGCATGTGGTTCCCGACCCGGGAGTGGCGACTACTGCTGAGAGAGAGGAGTGGCAACACCCAAACGGCCCTTTTCAGAGCCACCTATATCTCTTGAAAAGAGAGATACTACTAAAAATTACTGCCGACTTGTGTTTTATGTGTTTGTGTATGTTTGCGTATGCCGACGTTTACAACTAAAACTTAAAACCCCTAACGCCCTTGCTTGTATGTGACAATATGTTTGTGTGAGGGTATGTAAGTATAGAGTGTGTCTATAAACGCTCCTACCCCCCTCTTGTGTGATATTATGTTTGTGTGTTTGTAAATATATTGTGTGTATAAACACTCCTACCCTTCCGTTGGATAGTATGTTTGTATGCATAAACACTCCTGTCCGTTTAATTATATAGTATGAGTGCGTGTTGTATAGTAATGGCGTGTGTTGGATTGTATATAAAACTTTTAACATTACATTTTCCATAGGGGCCCATAAAACCAAAATGGGGCTATAATCCTTTGACCTTTCACAAATTAACATACATTTCCCGTAAGGGGCCATAGAGGAACACGCATGTTAAACATATGGACAGTTTAACATAGGATTTCCCATACGTATAGCGCATATTGAGGTCAACACTAACAATGTTACCATGTAACCACCAACTGAGGTCAGCCACTTCTAACAATGTTACCATTTACCCACAATGTTACATCTATGGACCATTTTAACATATGATTTCTCGTAAGAGGCCATAGAGGCATTTCTATTTCAACCAATGGGCTAATGTTAATTCCCGTAAGGCGCCCAATCCGCACATACAACTACTTATATGCTATCTTCTCTCAGATCTGTACTTAATGATTATGGTCTGTACACGAGTGGTTCAATATCCAACGAAATTATTAATTTTCACATAATAAAATCTGTTCACATACTTTTTATTAGAAGTAAAATCTAATATACTTTGTTTTCATGGACATGCGTGTGGGTTTTATTTATATCTCACCGAGTGTGCCCGGGGCACCACGCAAGTACCAACATTTATATTCGGTAGAAAACAAGTGGGTTCAATAGTTCACATCAAATAAACACTAGAACGTTGCTACAGAGCACATTACAAGTTTATAATTAACACAAACCTCATCTTTTTATATGTTCTATGGAATGATAGGTCGTTTCATTTCTAGTTTTCCATATCAATATTCAATAAAATATGTATTAAAATAAATTCCCTTTAGCTTTTTTCGACCTCCAGGACCAACATTTAAATTCTAAAGATAGAGGAAAAGAAACAAAGAAACGCTTACATTCGACTCACTTTGAAAGTTGTCATCGTCAGGACGCTTAGTATACGAAGATAAAAGAGGTGGTCCGATCGCAGAAAAGAATAATTAATAGCAGGAGGTGAAGGAGGGGGAGATGAAGAACTTTGGACATCGACTGAGCAGAGGAGGAATGCATTCGGAATTTGTTTCACCGAGAAAGTATATGCTACGTTTTCCTTAATATTTAGTTTTTGAAAGACAAAAATAGAAAAAAGCAAGCACTCACACAGTTTTCTGAAAACTGAACGATGAATAATTGCAATGACTAACGAAATTATCATTGTTACACAATCGCCATTGGCGTGTAAACAGGAATTCCGATATGCGGCTTTGCACATGTGCGTATGACGGTTAATATTGGTCTGCTTTGCATCCCACTTCGTTGAAATGGAACGATTTCACTTAAGTAAACAAACAAGGTAGTCTCGCGTGCGGGAAACAACAGAGGCCGAAATTATTTTGGGATTGAATTTAGTAATGCTCGATTTAAACAACAAGAGCACGTCTTCCAGCATACATAAAAATCCTGCTTTATTATGAGCTTATACATATTTGTATCACGATGAATTTAATATATCCCGAACACCAATAAATGTAATTAAGTACACCTTATATTTCTCGGCCTTTGATTGGTCAATAACTAGTGACATCTCCGGCCCACAATACAATATCAGAGTCATAACAAATATATATGATATGGGTGTTATATGTCAAATGTGCTACAAAAACGAATCAGATCTACAAATTGTTGCGTGAGAATGTCTTCCTTGTCTTTGCTTTGTTTTTCTGTGTCCACCGACGTCATAACCGCCTTATTATTGAATCAAATGACTCTATTGCTAACCAAAATCTGTTTTCATTTCCGTCTTAAACTTTCCTCAAAGTTTATATATGTGTGTGCCTGACTTTCTATCGTGTCATATCCCTTTATGGTTTTTAAAAATTAATTCTCTCTCTCTCTCTCTCCCTCTCTCTCTCCCTCTCTCTTCTCAGTGTATCTGCCTTTATCCTGCTCAGCATCTGTAGCTTACTTTTTATTATAACATAAATTAATAATTTATTCATTGCAGCAAAAAAAAAAAAAAAAAAAAAAAAAAAAAAAAAAAAAAAAAATTGGCTGCCAAAACTAAGGACGAATATTTTGGATAATTATCTGTCTAGAATGGCCTCAGAGTATGCCACGTTTGTTGAATACAATACTTTTTTCAAGATTTCTTATTCGTATGTGCTACAATTTCTTGGCAGAAGAAGGGTGATTCTAGTCCTATACTTTTTACTTGAATATTCTATCCGGGTTTGTGTGGAAGATTGTTAGAGTTCATCATATGAACTGGTACGGGTTAGGGAAATTCCACAAGAAAGTTAGGATTTGTGGGCAACAAAGAAGCTATGACGAGTTCCTACTCACAAATTCTGATCCATAGAGGGTGGGATTTCCTATTATATACAAATGCATATAGTGACTTATTTTTCATTTTTAAGTAGAATATAATCGTGGGAAAAAGATCACTGATCATCAGTATTGATATACCGTAAGTACTCGCTTAACACTCGTGTCCAACCGCAAGCAATATAGACCCTGATCTGCCGTCTCATAATGCGCCGGCAGATCAGGGTCTATGTTGTTTGTTCTACTGATTACTCCTAACAAACTAGATAGACCCAGTTCTGTCGACATATTATGCTACGGCAGATCTGCATCTATGCAGTTTGCAGTTGGATCGGACTAATACACGAGTATATAAGGTAGTTATATAAATGTATGTCATTTGTTAAAAAGTTTTTCCGTCATAAGATAGAGCACAAACAAGTTTAATATACATCAAAAACGTGTTGTGATCAAAAGTTACCGTATATAAACAGACAAAATGTGTCTCTGCTATATTAAAAACAGCCTGAAACATGAAGTCTAAAGCAAAGCAAAAAAAAAAAAAAACAAAAAACAAAATCCAACATATTTAGTGTCACGTAATAAACTCACGTTTAATAGGTGTATTCCACGTGGCATGCTCAAATTGGCAAACAGTGTCACACACACACACGCATATATATATATATATATATATATATATATATATATATATATATATATATATATATATATATATATGAATATTTTTATTATGTCTGATTAAATACATGGACATTTTCTTTCAGTTGTTCATATATGACACTAAATTGTACGAGAATTACACACAGAAAAAGATAAACACACATACGCTGTATCTGTCATATCCCACGAGTTGTAAACATTTTTCATTAAAAGGAAATGAGGCTTGCCGAGTTTCCTCTTAATGACAAATTTATACAACGTATGGTATATCAAAGATACAGCGTACATACTATACATATATTTTATTCATAGTACATACAATTTACGTAAATTTTACAATTTGAAAGGGAGGTAAAACTGACGGCTATAAATTGTGTAATGTGAAGGGAGTGAACTCTTCACAATCAACTCTCATATATGTATTCCCAGAAAAGAAGTTCTTTAATAACTCTTATCTCGTTCAAACTTCATACATATTAATTCATATAGGTTTCGTTTTGTCTTTACCAAAATGTAATGAACACACACAGCTCAGGTTTAAACTTAAAAATGTTTTAATAATGTAAATGCAAACATAGAACTTGCAGCGTTCCGTGTCATGAACAGTGACAGCACGGTCATTTGCATTGAACAACAAGGTATGTCGATTCAAGCCAGAAACTTCTAAATAATAAAGGCAAAATAGGTAATTAAAAACATTTAACCCTAATTACAGTTCATTCATGTAGTGACTGTCGATCAATGTTTTCCTCTTCCTACTGACTGTCAGTGTCACTTTCTATAATTATACTTTGTTTTGATTGTACGGCCCCTCTATGTCAAGTCGACTATTGAAGAAAGTTGATCCAACTAGGAATCTCATCTACGTGGTATTGCGGGAGGTTCATGACAAACATGTTCTGTACGGTGATGTTTGATTCATAGAATATGTTGCTGATGATATGATTCTGCTGTAAATTACATGTTTGGGAACTAGAGATATTACAGTCTGTTACTGTGCAGTTTGAAACGTGTTTGTTCCTGGTTACACAAAACACCCAAATCCACCTAAATCTACACCACATCCACCCAAATCCACACAAAATCCACACCAGATCCATCCAAATCTGCACCAGATCCACCCAAATCTTCACCAAATCCACTTTTGTAATATACAAAGTATATATATATATATATATATATATATATATATATATATATATATATATATATATATATACTTTAGGTATAATATATTACACGATAACGTCAGAAACGTAGATGGTAAGAGAATTTTGCAATAGATGGTAAGAGAATGCAAAAGTAGATTTTTCAGTTCTTTTAATTTACATAAGATAGTTCTTTGCAAATTTCCAGTCGAAATCAGAAAAAATAGATCAGATCTATCGTCTTTAGAATGTTTTTTAAGCCAAAATAATTTTCAATATTTACAATGAAGAAAATTGAATTAATATCTTTGAAAAACATTTAGAAACTTTTCATAAGTCAGGACAGTATGGTCGACTTTTAACACCATCAAACAGTAATGTATATAAATTGACCCATGACTTTTATTGATTTATTATGCAAATCGTGTTTCCTTTGCATTATAATATTTAAATATGATAAATAAATATTGTGTACAGAGTTATAAATGATTAACATAATACTAAAATGTCCTTTACTGTTATCGTTGAATTTTTATCTTGTGAGTAAAATTTCTAACCAGTAAACAAACTTATTTTATTTTCATTCTAACCTTCGAAAATTTAGCAAATATTAATGAACGTAAATATTTCACTTAAAGCACATATTAAATCCATGAAATCTTGATTTCTGAATAGAAGAAAAAAAATCGATAAAAACAGTGAAACATAAAAAAGTCTAGCTTAGCCATTTCTTCAACAAGTAAGTTCAGTTCTGTATATTGACTGACTTTGTGGCTCGGCAATATTTTCTCTTTGTCACACACACACGCACACACACACACTCACACGTGCGCGCACGCACGCACGCACTCACGCTTGATTAAAAATGGCCGATATATACGGTCGTGTAAATGGTTTTCAATTCTATATCTGATCGTGTCAAAAAAAATAAATGATGCTCCTCTGTCCTTCCTATTTCTTAGCCACCTCAAGAGGCTTTAATCTTTGCGTGAATTAAAATGTCGTTATTCTTAGTGAAGAATCTACAAGTAGATCTGTGTGTGTTCTAATTTCTTGTTTCTTATTCAGAATGCACACGTATTATACTTGTATGTTCGTGTAATGTGTGCTATTTTAATTCATAAGGTATAACGTTCATTGTTTATTTCATTTAATCAAATAATATAGGGACAATTATGAAAAATCAACTTCTACATCTTTACGGAAAGGGAGATTTTAAATTACACAATAATATGACGTCACACGCCGTTGAGCCGTTGATGCATCGGACTGGCACGATGTGTCACAGACGGAAAAGGAAACACGAATGAAAAAGTTCTTGGAATCAATACCCGAAGAACCAATCAAAAACTCAACATTTTTTGAAGCTACGAACGTTCAGCTCAGAGGTGTAAAAATAACAAACAACGAGGGGAAAATAGCATAAGTGAAGGCATTGATTTTGGATAGGCGTTATGGATGTGTGTATTTCATGTGTGTGATAAACATATTGTGGGAAAATCTATAGCTTCGTTCTTATTGAAGAATCTACAAGACGATCTCTGTGTGTGTGTGTTCTAATTTCCTGTTTTTTAGTCACCTCAGGTTGGTATAATCTCTGTCTGAATTAAAATGTCGTTAATTTTGGTGAAGAATCTACAAGAAGATATGTGTGTGTTCCAATTTCTTATTTATCATTAACCTCAAGTCGTTAAGCACTGTGTTCATTTCGTTTTTCTTTCTGAAAGAAACTACCAGACCTTCAGTATTGTGTTATCAATATATTCTAACAGTGTGTATTTCATGTGTGTGATAAGCATATTAGTAGGTGTGTGTTGGTATACTGTTCTGTATTTGCTATAAACCTTTTGTGTTTTTGTTTGGACTGGCTGTATGTTTCAAATCGTTATAGTTGTATTAATTTTTTACAAGAATAAAAACAAAGTACATTGATTTTCAAAAGTGAGGTAGGGGGTGAGTCATTTCTAGCTTGTGACAAAGAGTCGGTTGGGCTGTCGCCCAGACAAACATATCCTTAAGGAAATGATATGGCCCCTCCCTCTCCATCGCAGTGGCTATACTCTGCTCTTCTCCAATCTCTAATTATGTTGGTTTCAAGACCATTGTTCTAAATGTTAATTTCAAAGCTTTGCTGTACTTGGTGTATCTTATCAAAAAATACAAAGAAAAAAGATAAAGAAAAGAAAAATAAAAAGTTGTTGTTATGTATGTTGATCTGTACAATGTAGCAATTTTAGTACTCGCAGTTGTTAGTATTTGTTTCCTTATCCTTGTGTTGTTGTTTTGTTATTGTTCTATATAGTATGCCTTCCTTTTTCAATAACTCGGGCGTGACCCGTACTACTCGCGTTAGCCTGATAGCATAGGTGTCACCCGTCCTCATTATTTACTTGGAAGGACATAATCCCTCCTGTATATGTTTGTTGTTTTTGTTGTTGTTAGGTTATGTTAATTTATGTTTGTTATTTTTGAGCAGTCCTGTCACTCTCTTATTGGAGGGGAGGTATGCAGCTTCTGGAAAGTGGCCAGTCGGGTCCCTGTAGAGGTACTCTCCCCCTAATGGGAAGAGTTTACCTGACCTTCCTTTCCCCGCCGCTACCACTCCTGCTCCGTTCCTTTTTCAATAACTCGGGCGTGACCCGTACTACTCGCGTTAGCCTGATAGCATAGGTGTCACCCGTCCTCATTATTTACTTGGAAGGACATAATCCCTCCTGTATATGTTTGTTGTTTTTGTTGTTGTTAGGTTATGTTAATTTCTGTTTGTTATTTTTGAGCAGTCCTGTCTCTCTCTTATTGGAGGGGAGGTATGCAGCTTCTGGAAAGTGGCCAGTAGGGTCCCTGTAGAGGTACTCTCCCCCTAATGGGAAGAGTTTACCTGACCTTCCTTTCCCCGCCGCTACCACTCCTGCTCCGTTCCAGGCAGGCAGGACTGCTAGGTAGGTATTGTATCTTCCAAAATTAATTGTTCTATATAAGTAGTCATATTTAAATAGTCCGTGTATAGCATAATTATTTATTATTGATTTACTAATGTTCATTTAATGCTGTATCCTATATTTCTTATGTTGGAATCCCGTGCCGTATTTCTAAGTCTAGTTTCTGCAGTAAGACTTTGAAATCAAAGCACTAACTGTAGTGTTCTCTGACCGAAAGTATTATTAGTGTTTCCCCAAACACTAGAGTGAGTCGTTCCAGCCCGCACAGCGAACCTCCCCCTAGTTGAGAGGCCTACTGGTTCTTCTCCCTCCAGTGCATGTGTTTTTCCACAAATATATAGAATATACACTGTATATATATAATGCAATTTGGGTGTCTTGGGAGTATATTTGTGCACACACAAATACACAAAATATACCTTTAATACCTATGATACGCAATATAAACGAGGTACATGTTATTTGGGTATCATACAACGGTGAAAAAAGAAGAAATTCTAAATATTGAAAATTGTTATGTCACTATAAACAATTTAAAAAATGAAAAAGAATTTTAACGAGGTTTTACACGTATCAATAGAACACATTAACGTGTTAAAAAAAAATATAAAAAAAATAGCTATATGTTATACTGTACAAAGAAAATCTTACCGATCGACTGCAACTTATCTATTTTTCTGATATCTTCGTGTAAGATATGATACCTAAAGAACATGTACTTTGTATATTACGTATATCAAAGGTTTATTTGGGTGTATTCGGGGTAGATTTGAGTGGATTTGGTGTAGATTTGGGTGGATTTTGGGTGTTTCGTGTAACCCTTTGTTGCCGAGTTGAGGGGTGACGTCATCATTACTCGCACACCTGTCAAGTCTTCTGCACTGCGCGTGAACACAATTTTCTACAGAAATCAAGGTCACACGCATATCCTGACGTTTCTCACGCATTCTTAAAAAATGTTTTTGGACGTGTTTTAAACATATGAAATCTTGAAACTATAGTGAGTATCGTTTTTATACATGTGTTTTCAACATAATTACAGTAAATTTAGGTTCAGTAGCAACAAATTATGTTAAATATTGTTGTTTCCAAAAAAAAGCCAGGAGAAGTATTAAATTGGTTTCTGACGTACCTATAAATCGTTGACATGAGGGAGGGGGGTCCCACCTGACCACCGCCCCGCCCCCCCCCCCCCCTTCTCACTCCTGGCACTCAAGGATCCTTGACAGCTCTGTACTCGGGGTTTGGTGTTGCTCAGGTAATTGGAGTATGTCTGTTGTTGTTTGTTACTGATGTTTGAATAGCTTTTTATGGACTGTATGTTTTTGTGGCTTAATTCATGAAATAAAAAAAATGAAAAAACAAATGCGAGGAATGATGATGCCTTTAGTACATGATATCAGTTGGGGGAATGTTTTTGCCTCGTAACCTTTGAATTAGATACTTCCTGCTACTGGTGTTTATCAGTTTTTTTTCCATTTGTCATATTTCCTTTTTCTTTCATTCTTTTCATAATGCATCCCAATTTATTAATTCCGACAACTTGTTTTCTAAACCATTTTGCTTCGTAGCTGTGATCGGCATATTGTTGGGTGCAGTATACAAGGAATCTTCTGGTTTACTAAATTCTGCTCTTAGCTCTGCATACCTTTTGTAGATAGCAATTGGGTCTCTCTCAGGTTTGTCTTTGTTTCGATACATTTTAGGATTAATGGTCCTGATGTCTATCACAGTGTCACCTGTTCTTGTCTTTGTCTGCCTTTCGTTGAGTTCAAGGTACTCCTGGCCATTCACGACTTTTTTTTAGTATAACAACCCTCCATTTCAAATTGTAATGCTCAGTCACTCCCCTCAAAAAACCAAAATGCACTGAGTTGTTAAACCAGATTGTGTTAACAGTGGCTTCAGTTGTTTCCATCCCCATCTATGTATTTTGTCATATAAAGCATTTATTTCTTCATCTATGATTGGCTGACTGCTATGGGATTTATTTCATTTGCCTTTAGATTTTAAATCTCTTTGTTTTGCCTGAAGATCTTCTCTGGTTAATGCAAAATTTGTGTCATTTCCCTTTATGAATGCACTTGTGTATTTCTTTATTTTTAGGTGCCGATCAACGGAGCTGATGACACGTCTTAAGTTATTGGGCTCGAACTCAGATCCACCTTTTTTCCTAACACTGAGTATAAAACCAGTCAATTGTTGATCAAGTTCAGATGGGTTAATTTCGTGTAAGTTCCTGGATTCATTTGTTTTAATTTCAAGATTTCAGCCACAAGCCTTACATCAAAGTGTGTCTTTTTTCGCGGGTTTGCATTTGCGTGCTTTCTATAAATTTGGATATGTACAAATCTGTCTTCACTGACAGTCTCACATCTGGACACAGAATGATCAATTTCATTTACAAATTCCTCTGCCATATCTCTAGCAAAAGCTTCAATTAAATCACAGTTCAGTAGACTGAAGGTTGCTTCATTATCTTGGTCATATTCTGATGCCATTTGTTTCTTTTTTCAGAGAGTTTCACAGAATGTTTGCAGATTTATTGCAAGAGAGAGAGAGAGGTCGGAAGCAGCAGTGTTGATAGAGATGAGAGTAGACGGCACAAGGTGGAGCTCAATAACATTTCTCAGTATTTAATTTTTTTGGACAAATTTAGTTTTCATTAAAACAAAATATAAATATTTTTCCTTTTGATTTTCTCCCTTTTTAATGTAATATTCGAGGAGATCCATAGCCTAGAGTATAGTAGCTATTAAAACATGATCATTATGCGTATTGATACGTCATGGGCAAATCACAATTAGATATACCAATACTACGAGTATATCAAATGGCTTTATACCAACTCTTCAAAAGCCATGCTATTTTTAGTGTATGTGGTATATATATATATATATATATATATATATATATATATATATATATATATATATATATATATATATATATATATATATATATATATGAAAAAACTGAATATATCCATGTGCCGGTTCATGTATATAAAGTTTTTTAATTCAACAGGATCTCAGTAATATGTTCATCCTTTATTCCTTCAAGCGCTTTCTTCAGGTAAAAATATTATACTTCTTTCAAAGTATTTTTGCAAATAAGCAATTTATACGTCATTGTTATGTCAATTACGTAATTGATTATAGGGCAAGATTCTTTACATCTATATACAACACTTGTATACAAAAACACATTTGCAAGACCGACGTAACTTATATATATTCTGTGTAGTAATATTCTTTCACCGTGCTTTGTAATCACAAAGAAAAAATAACTTATCAAAAAATTATATACAACCTTTTAAATCTTTGTTGGACGACAAATCAAGAAGCTGACAAAGACGAGGCTGTTATAATTATGGACAGCTATCTCTACAGAGACAAAATATATGAAATGCTAAATGATAACGAATTATACCAGGAAATAAGTGGACAAGGCGATACGGACACGCAAAGACTAGTAAACTACGCAATTGAAAAATACGGAAATGACCTCTTGTTATGTATGATGTTTATATAATATTATAAATATTTTAGGAAATTATAAATGTTTCTTCACTTTAATATTTGCTTAAATCTTAATGTTATCAGGAAAAACATGTTTAACTAGTGTCCTTGAATTAGGTTGTTTTGATCAATATAATGTTTTCTCAATTTGAAGGTCAAGGTTGATTTTTGTTTACAAGTAAAATTCCATTAAGATGACACACATTCTAGAACATTCTGTCATGTGACCAATCTTTATATATACCATGTTTGGTGGACATTTTTTCAGTTTTGATATTACCATCAGTCTTGTAAAGAGCTATTACAATTGTGAAAATTCATTCCAAATTCTAAGAGAGGAATTATTTTAAATATTCATTGGATTATAACAGTGCTCATAAAATTTTGGATTTTGGATTTTTAATTGATGATTTTGGAATTTATGTGAACTTATTCAGAGATTTTGGAATACTTCATTTTGACATCAGCACATCAAGATTTCTAGTACATCAGGACTTTGGAGACCATTAGCACATCATAACATTCAAGGACACAGCCGTGAATTTGGAACATTCTATATTTAGGACTTGTGATTAGAACAATCATTCTTATTGGATTATTAGGATTTCAAAACACATTACTGTAAATGACTTTTTTTGATATTTCATTTTAATTGTCTAGTAATAAATTGCTTGTTGATTTTTACTTGATTTGTTGGTTTCACTTTCTTTCTGTTACATTTTTCTTAGACCATAGAGTCGTAACATAAATTGGGGGCTCGTCGTCCGGGATTGAATTTCTTTAAAGCATATTAGAGATATTAAATTTATCTTTGAAATTCATATTGATTTTGTCTTGGAATTTTTTTTTTTGTTTTTGTCTTTGGCAAAGATTTTTAAATAGAGAATTTTTTTTGTGTGAAACCAACAAGCATTTACAATGGCATCTAATGTTCAGAATTTCATTTCAAAACCTACCAGGAGGGGTTAGAGTGCATGAGAAAGGATGAGTTGCTCGAGCTTGCCAGAAAATACAGTCTATCTGAGGCAAAATTATCATTGACAAAACAGGAGATAAAGATTATATTAATTCAGTATTTAGTAGGAAAGGTAATTTTTGAAAATAGTGCTTTAACTTTGAAGAGAAAGCCTGTATCTGGTTCTGACAGGAAATTAAGGGAATTAGAGTTAAAGAACCAGATGGATTTAGAATTGGCAAAGCTTCAGATTCAGAGAGAGAGAGAGAGAAAGAAGAGAGGCAGATGGAGAGAGAGAAAGAAGAGAGGCAAATACAGATGGAGAGAGAGAAGGACGAGAGGCAGATACAAATGCAGAAAGAAGAGAGACAAATACAAATGCAGATGCAAACAGAAGAAAGGGAAATGCAATTTAAATTAAGAGAATTAGAACTGGCAAACAGAGCACACTCCACTCCTTTAAACACAAGTTCAGGTTTTGATGTTACTAGATATATTAGGTTAGTACCCCCTTTTCAGGAAAAAGAAGTAGATAAATACTTTCTTCATTTCGAGAAAATAGCTGAAAACTTGAAATGGCCCAGAGAGCATTGGACTTTGTTATTACAAAGTGTACTTATTGGCAAAGCTCGTGAAGTCTACACTTCACTGTCAGTACAACAAAGCACTGATTATGATGTGGTTAAGGAGTACATCTTGAAAGCTTATGAGTTGGTACCAGAGGCATATCGACAAAGGTTTAGGAATTGTAGAAAAGAAACTGGACAAACTCATGTCGAATTTGCAAGGGATAAAGAACAACTATTTGATAGGTGGTGCTCAGCCAAGAAAGTTGATCAAGCTTATGATAACCTCAGACAGCTCGTATTAATTGAAGAGTTCAAGAGGTGCATCCATAGTGATGTTAAAACCTATCTTGACGAGCAGAATGTGGAAACTTTGGAAAATGCTGCTCGTATGGCTGATGATTATTCCTTGACTCACAAAATTTCATTTGGCAATAAGTCGTCCTCTCAGCAGTTTTCTGGTAAAAAAACCATTTCAATCTCATTCGAGTACTTCCAAATTTCACAACAGCACAACTGTTAGGAATCAAACATCTGATAAGACTGATCAGAAATCCTTATCTCTTCCTACGTGCACTTATTGTAAAACGAAAGGGCACGTTATTTCTGATTGCTTCAAGTTGAAAAATAAGCAACAGAGAAAAGACAGAGCTTTTCCAAATGCTCTTATTTCTACGAGGTCAAGGTCACGGTCTTGTATTGAAAGCAATACATTTATTGGGTCAAACAAACCCCAGTCTGATTCTATTTTGGAGGCTTATGAACCATTCATGTCAGAAGGTTCTATATCACTTATTGGTGATTCTGCCAAACCTATCCCAATTAAAATATTAAGGGACACTGGAGCTTCTCAGAGTCTTTTATTATCAGGTACTTTGCCTTTGTTTGAGGAGTCTTCTTCAAGTGAAAGTGTTCTTGTTCAGGGAGTAGAGTGCGGCTTTGTAAATGTTCCTCTTCATTGTGTAAATTTGGCATCAGACTTAGTTTCTGGACCTGTGACTGTTGGGGCAGTGACTTCTTTACCCATAGAGGGTGTTCATTTATTACTAGGCAATGACCTAGCTGGAGATAAGGTTGTGGTTAATCCACTTTTAACTGACAAGCCTTGTTTGGATCAGAAAGTTGATCCTGTCGAAACTGAAATCCCTGATTTGTACCCTGCTTGTGCAGTTACTAGAGCTATGGCAAAAAGAGCTCTTGAGAGTGATGTTGATCAGGATATTATTCCTTTAGCTGACACATGTATTGGTCAGTCTTTTGATGAGGTCACTTTTTCCTCAGGTATTGATCAATCAAATGGTATTGATCACAGTGATCCTCTTTTGGCAACTCATTCTCTTTGTCCTAATCAGGATGACAAACGACAATCCCTTGTCGTTGAACAGGAGCAAGATCCCGAGATATCTTGTTTGTTTCAGAGAGCTATTAGTGAAACTGAAGCCACACAAGTTCCAGTGTGTTACTTTGTGAAAAATGGGGTCCTTATGAGGAAATGGAGACCACCTGATGTACCCGCTGGTGACGAGTGGTCAGTGAGCTATCAAATTGTTGTTCCTAAGTCATATAGACAGGAAATTCTTAATTTAGCCCATGAAACTCCTTTGGCTGGTCATTTAGGAGTCCGTAAGACTTATCACAAGATCTTGAATCATTTTTATTGGCCGAAACTGAAAAGTGATGTTTCTAAATACTGCAGATCTTGTAACACTTGTCAAATGGTAGGAAAACCCAATCAGAAAATACCTAAGGCTCATTTACAACCTATTCTTGCATTTGATGAACCATTTAGTAGAATAATAGTAGACTGTGTTGGTCCTTTACCTAAAACCAAGTCAGGCAACCAATACTTGTTGACCATCATGTGTGCATCTACAAGATTTCCAGAGGCAATTCCTCTGAGAAATATAAAAACTAAAACTATTGTGAAAGCTTTGGTGAAGTTTTTTACTCTTGTTGGCCTTCCCAAATCTGTCCAGTCAGATCAAGGGTCAAATTTTATGTCTGGAATTTTCCAACAAGTTATGCATGAATTAGGCATCCAACAGTTTAAATCTTCTGCCTATCACCCTGAAAGTCAAGGTGCTTTGGAAAGATTTCATCAAACTTTGAAGAATATGATTCGATCATATTGCTTTGATACAGAAAAGGATTGGGATGAGGGTGTTCATTTGTTGTTGTTTGCTGTTAGGGAATCAGTTCAAGAGTCGTTGGGTTTTAGTCCCTTTGAACTAGTTTTTGGTCATACCGTCCGTGGACCATTGAAATTATTGAAAGAGAAACTTCTTTCAAATGAAGATTCAAAGATTAATCTTCTTGATTATGTCTCTGATTTCAAATACAAGTTGTCAAAGGCCTGTGAAGTAGCAAGAACTAATCTTCACACTACCCAGTCAAAAATGAAATTAAGGTATGACAGAAATTCACAGGAAAGGAGTTTTAAACCTGGTGACAAAGTTCTGGCTCTCTTTCCCATACCTCAGAATCCTCTTCAGGCTAAATTTTATGGTCTTTATGCCGTTGAAAAGAAAGTAAATGACTTAAATTATATCATTAACACTCCTGGGAGACGGAAACAAAAACAACTTTGTCATATAAATATGTTAAAGGAATATTTTGACAGAGATAGCCCAGCTAATTATTCTGTTAATTTAGTTGTACCTGTCCCACACAGTGAAGATATCAACGATGGAGTACGATCAGACTATAGTGACTCTGGTATAACCAGTCTTCGGAATTCAGAAATATTGAACAACCTAGACCAGAAACTTTCACATCTAGAACAACAGGAAAGAAATGAACTAAAACAGCTATTACATGACTATGAGCACTTGTTTCCTGATGTTCCAACACGAACAAGTAAAATTTATCATGACGTTGACATTGTAGATTCTGCGCCTGTGAAACAGCATCCTTATAGGATGAATCCTCTCAAACAGAACTATCTGAAGAAAGAAATTCAGTATTTACTGGAGAATGATTTCATAGAACCAAGTAAAAGTAACTGGAGTTCACCATGTATTCTTGTTCCCAAGCCAGATAATACATTCCGTATGTGTACTGACTATAGAAAAGTCAACAGTGTCACCAAAACTGACTGATTCATTTCCAATCCCAAGAATGGACGATTGCATTGATAAAATTGGAAATGCGGAATATGTCACCAAGTTTGACCTTTTAAAAGGATTCTGGCAAATTCCATTGACGGAAAGGGCAAAAGAAATTTCAGCATTTGTAACTCCAGATGGACTTTATCAATATAAAGTCATGCCGTTTGGAATGAAAAATTCACCTGCAACGTTTCAACGTCTGATCAACATGATAACATTTGGTCTTGATAATTGTGACGCTTATATCGATGACGTCATTATCTACAACAACACCTGGGAAAATCATTTGGAAACCATTCGAAAATTCTTTGATCGACTCAGCGATGCGAATCTGACAATTAATTTGAGCAAAAGTGAGTTTTGCCATGCTTGTGTCACATTTTTAGGACATATTGTGGGACAAGGTCACATTCTAGGACATTCTGTCATGTGACCAATCTTTATATATACCATGTTTGGTGGACATTTTTTCAGTTTTGACATTACCATCAGTCTTGTAAAGAGCTATTACAATTGTGAAAATTCATTCCAAATTCTAAGAGAGGAATTATTTTAAATATTCATTGGATTATAACAGTGCTCATAAAATTTTGGATTTTGGATTTTTAATTGATGATTTTGGAATTTATGTGAACTTATTCAGAGATTTTGGAATACTTCATTTTGACATCAGCACATCAAGATTTCTAGTACATCAGGACTTTGGAGACCATTAGCACATCATAACATTCAAGGACACAGCCGTGAATTTGGAACATTCTATATTTAGGACTTGTGATTAGAACAATCATTCTTATTGGATTATTAGGATTTCAAAACACATTACTGTAAGTGACTTTTTTTTATTTTTCTTTTTAATTATCTAGTAATAAATTGCTTGTTGATTTTTACTTGATTTGTTGGTTTCACTTTCTTTCTGTTACATTTTTCTTAGACCATAGAGTCGTAACACTCTATAAAAAATAAAAGGATTATTTAATGAATTATGAACATTTTACAAGTTACTTTTACTGCCTCCCAAAAATCCACAAAAGAAATACCATCACAGAAGAAATTCAGCAGCAAAATTCTGAATATGTAACAATAAACAGGCCTAAAGATTTAAAATGTCGACCTGTTGTATGAGGGACTAATAGTTGTACACAAAGACTAAGTCTTTTGCTTGATATTATATTAAAACCACTTTGCAAAGAAGTCCCACTTTTCATAAGGGTGATATTGATTTTCTCAACCAATTACCATACATTGTTAACTAGTGATCAACACTCGCTCCTTCTGCTATAGAAAACGTATACACTAATATTCCGCGTGACCTTGGAATAGAAGCAGTCAAACTTTGGCCAAGCAAAATAAGTGAAAGCATATATTCACGATTCAATCATGAATTTATAATTGAGTCCCTTAAACTAGTACTTGAACGCAATGTATTTTACTTTAATGAAAATTATTACATACATAAAAGGCACGGCTACCGGCACCAATGTGGTACCAACTTATGCTACACTTGTCTTGGGGTACTTGGAAGAGACATTTGTTGGTAGCATGAGGGACAAACACAGAAAAGATTTTGGATATTATTGGAGAAAGAACTGGAAGAGATTTTTAGTCGACTGCTTCATAATATGGAATGCACACACATATATAGAAAAAATCTTCCAGAAACCTAAAATCTTATATCCAGCTATAAAATTCACAAAAAATGAAAGCTGAGATAAGTATTACGTTCCTGGACATGCTCATCAAATTATCTGGAACCCATATTTCTATTGATATTTATAGTAAACCAACGTATACACACAACTATCTCAAGTTTAAATCTTGTCATGCAAAACATAAAAAGTGAACATTCCTGTTAATCTTGCATCAAGAGTGGTAACAATTGTAAAGGACAAAGATACATAAGAACAAAGACTCGCAGAATTACAATAATATCTACACAGGCAAAACTACCCAGAGGAAATTATCAAACAAGGAATGCTGAGAGCGGGAAAGAAATGGACCAATCAAGGGAGATAACCGTGAAAATATTAACACACTATCAAAGGAAATTCCTTTAATTACAACTTATAACCCACGGAGCACTAATATCTTCCCGATGGTACAAACATGTGAACAATTACTTCGACGTTGTGATAAATTAAGAAATGTTTTGGAAAGAATGAAAATTATTACTAGTAACAGACAACCCAAAAAATTTAAACAAATTCTTACCAGGTCTAAATTTAACTTCGTTAAAAGAGAGGCCCGCATAACCAAATATGGTACGAGTATATGCAAAACATGTTCTAATACAACAGAAGGAAACTCGATTAAAATAAAAATGGTAAGATATTTAAAGTTAAACATGAAATGGATTGCAAAAATAAAATATGATTTATGCATTGATGTGTGACAATGTAAAGCCTTTTACATAGCTCAAACGAAAATTTAACTAAAAAAGAGAACGACAGTACATAGACAGCAAACAAGAACAGAAGATCTCAGATTATTAAAAGTGAATAAACAGCTACATAACTGTTGAGGAGGAAACTTCAAAAGTCCTTCCCTTATATAAATTATTTACTGAAGATGAATATTTAACAAAAGAAAAGAAACTTTATTTCTTACGCACTCTACAACCAGACCTTAATAGTTCTAACAAATTATTCGAGAGTCAGGACAAAATAAAACCGGATGCTTTGTACATTGTATCAGTATAATCATATATTTTCATAACATGACCATAGGAAATCTATATTGGTTGTTTTAATTTGTATGGGCCACTATATACATTGTATTACTAAGTTGATGCACTTTCATAACATACTGTGGAGGGCCTATCTTCAGTGCATTTCTGTCCATTATTTTTCTTTTGTTTTTTACTTAGCCAAGCACTGGGGTTGGTGGGGGCAATTTCGTTGGTCTTGTCAGTGTGTTTTTGGATACAAGTGTAGTATATAGATGTAAAGAAGTTGTTTTATTTATGTATTTCATAATGAGATATTGAAATATATCAGTGAGAGAAAAATGATATCGCCAAAGTGGCGATACCACTTTTATCGCAACAGTGGCGATATCACTTTTGAAACTACTTTCTTTTCCCATTTAGGAAATATATCTGCCATTATGTATGTTAGTCAAATCTGTATTGTAATATTTAGGCCTATTTAATTTTTCTTAGGCTGCTCCCTCTCTCTCTCTCTCTCTCTCTCTCTCTCTCTCTCTCTCTCTCTCCATGAGGATGAACATATCTTAAAAATGTGTCAAGATTGTAGATCCTCTAGTATACATTTATGTAATCAATAAGCAGGCGCCATCAAAAAATGCATAAAAACGATCTCCAAACAGCAAAATCAAGGGTTCAAGTATAAACTTCTTTTAATTAGTTTTCCATATGAACCATACAAATTATTAGTGACTGAACTTGCATGACCTGTTGCTATTCAATATTCTGTGTCACCCATACAGTGTCGTATACCTTTTATACTCAACGACAAACAGACACATTTTTAGGAAAAACTCTTGATAAAATATAGTAATAAAGATTGTTTAAATTTCGATTTTAACTCTTAGCACAATCATAATCATGTTTGAAAAATAGATGGACAAATCAGGAATTGATGTGTGTTGATTGCAAACCGAAATTGAATGACAATCGAAATGTGGGTGTAGCAGCTGTCGCCGAATAAAACAACAGGTTTGCCAAAGCCACAAATGTACGTTTGAATGTAGAAATAAAACAAATTAAAGAACCAAAATCCATACAACTAAATCGCAATCATTAAAATCTTTGATTTAAAGATGTTACGCTCTGAAATCTGTCGGAAGCAACCGCTCTGTGGTATTTCTACGATATGCCCACCCCAACAATGTTCACTGTATCAATCCGTGCAAGAAATGTGTCAAGAAAAATAAAAATCTCTTCATTTTCGTTTGATTAATTTGACAAAATACACAATTTTAAGCATTATATTTACAAGCTAAGTTTGTAAAAGCTCGCTGCCCTAAAATTGTTGTAAAATGTTGGAACTTCTTTTTATCGATGTAGTAATCCAGCCGTTAATCGCATTGGCACAGAATGGAGAAACAAATCTATGCAAATCGACGGTTTTGCCTTCAACATATGTAATACAAAAATATATGGTTTATTTTCAGTAGATATAAGAAAATAGTTCGCATGTGAAGTTGACACATGTTATATTGTCCCTCGTGGATTCGTCACTCGCGACAATATAATCTTTCCCACTTCACTCGTGAAATATTTCCTGATATCTACTCAAAAACGGAAATATTCTCTATATATCTCACCCTATAAACAATGACGTGACGTAAATGAGATAACGATGACGTCAAATTGTTTCTTTACAAAAATACTTTGAAAGTATAATCTTTCTTCCTGAAGAGCGTCCATCATGATGATGAGAAAGTGCCTGAAGGAATAGAGGATGAACATATTACTGCTATCCTGTTGAATTAACAAGTGTATATATATATATATATATATATATATATATATATATATATATATATATATATATATATATATATATTGCGTCAAAATAAAGGTCGAAATTTCTAGTAGTTGTTATATCATGCCGAGGTTATGGGAGCTAAGTGTCTTTCTCAAGGATACACCGAGGCTGCCGACAGGGGCTGGCCAAGGTTGCCATCAAACTTGCAATCCTTGCATTACGAGTCCCACGCTCTACCAACTGATCTAGTGCGGATCACTGAATATCTTGTAAAATAAATTTCTTGTAACATAAATTTAAAACAAAATCAACAAAATCCCATCCAATCCAGAGGATCAAATGTTGGGTGCCCCAGAACTGACCTCTTTAGACTAGGCTTGCGTTGTAGTGTTCTAGGGTCCAATTTTTTAGAATGGATCTTTCCTATGGCTTAAAATAACCAACGTTCTCCACGAATTAAAGATGTACTATTTTAACTAGAAAAACCGCGCCACATACACTCCATCCACCTTTAAAACACGAGTAATGCAAAAATCCCGGAGTGATGCGTTTGCTGTTTAATTGTATAAGTTTGTTTTGGAAATATTTTCTGGCAGTTTTTTATTTTAATTTTTTAATTCAATAAAACAGCTATTCAAAACAGGTATACTATCTATAAGACAGAATGGGGGGGGGGGGGATTATTACGTTATTGCCAGAGGAAAACACATCTAGGGAATATTTGAAAACTTGGAGACCGATTACTTTCCTAAATATCTCATATAAAATAGGAAACAAGCCCCAGATTATAAGGTCATGTAGAAATGTTTGAGCTAATTTAGTAAAATATTGGTCACTCAATAAAGTATTGACTTTGAGAAAATACACTCTCTTCTCTCTCTCTCTCTCTCTCTCTCCTGTACGCAAGATGCCTCAATTGCATAGGTTGGGTATATTTTGTATATATTGAAACCAAAGTGTCCATATAGAGGATACATATATATATTTATATATATATATATATATATATATATATATATATATATATATATATATATATATATATATATATATATATATATTGATAGATTTAAAAAAAGGCAACTAATTGCTTCAATATTTGTTTGTCTTTCACACACACTTGTATACGTGTTTATCTTGATGATTTAACAGATACATAACAAATCTGATGAACGATGTGAATGGAACAATTGACGGTGATACAGTTTCCTAGTAAGGAGATTTTATGTTGCTTTGTTTAAAGATTTATTACAGGATGTATTTGGTAAAGTAAACAAACTACAGAAATAAATATTTTTAACATAAATAATCCACTCCGACAACAGACATCTATTTAAACTTCCTCCGTGCATGCATATATATTTCATATGGTATAGTCATATAGAGCAAGTATGTTTCAATATATTTCGTAATGTATGGTCGATTACGTGTATTTTCTGCATCCTTCTTAATTTGTTTTGTATGTTTTGAACTTTTCTGTAAAGGTAAAAATAAAGATTATTCATTGGAGAAAAAAGTGTCACAAAACAGGCACAAGTCAGAGTCACCTTTATTCGACCCCATTCATTAATTCATCTTTATTTCCTTCTTTAGGAGATTTACAACAACACACACGAATATAATTATATATGACATTGTAATTATATATATATATATATATATATATATATATATATATATATATATATATATATTAGCAGAAATGCTACCATTGGTCGACAGACAAGCAACCTTTGGGCGACAGCTGTCGCCCAGATGATATATCTAGTGTCACCCAAAAGTAAAACAATATTTCCTATTATTTCTGTGAAAAGAAAAGTGTATTAGCCATTTCATAATTATGAATGGGATAGTAATAAGGTTAAAACTTATTTTTTAACCAAGTTTATTTGAAAGGATGCGTAGATGTTTACATTTTAAGTTTTGATGTATAATAGCGGTGCAACCTTCCGGCGACATCATGTATACTAAATATATCTCTGTTGATAGCGTGTATATTTACATTACTAAAGTAGATTTTAACATGCTTTTTAAAATCGTCGTTGTTACGTATAGAATCGTTATCAGAAATAATGTGAAATATCATTACCCCACAGATTAGCTAGATCTTGGCCCACTTCTAAGTGTAACCCACGCAGTCATACATTCTTGTGTGCTGCGCATGCTTCTAGTCAGCTTCCGGACCAGCCGACCTGTATATTGTTCAAAATAATGGCGGGTTTGCCGTTAAGTCGTGGAAAGCGCATGGTAATGACTATACATGTAATGCAGGGATTTAGCAGTGCAGGAAGAGTTTACCCAAGTATGGGAGAGTTTGGTAGATCATGCGATTTGACTGACAAGTCTATGTGACCGTTGCTTGTGTTTGAAGTTTCCATCATTAAGGCATATTGGTAATGCACAGTATTCAGTACAGGTGGGTGGGGTATGGTACTCTGATTGTGAAGAAATGCCTACAATTATGGTAATAGCGATGTCCCATTTTTTTTCAGTTAAGTATCCTGTAACATTTAGCAGCGAGTGTGTGGAAGAATAACATAATACAAACAATTCCATACCTTTTTGTCCTCAGACTTTGATGCAGTGTACATCAATATGGAGTCTGTATGCAGTGAAAAAGAAATGTCACTGACACTTATGAATAAATAGGGATAACCATAGTCCTAGAATGTAAGACGTCCACCCTGATATTTATGATGTTTGGTAGCACCCAAAACATAAATATCAGAGTGGACGTCTTACATTGTAGAACTAGGATAACTAGTGATTTTTAAATTTTTTAACTACTAAAAAAAAACTTTGCACCTTGAAAACTTTCACAAGGTAGAATGACACAAATGAAGTATTTTGGGTAGTATGACATTCTGTTTGATTTTGGCAACTTTTCAATGTTTTCATTCAGGACGTTTTTCAAAACCACTTAAAATTTCTTGTTCCAAAGTTCTGATCAGTGTTAAATTTCTTCCACTTAAATCTGTTTGCATGTGGATTTTTTTTTCTTCTTTGACTTACCATCATTCCTTTCAGTTATTTAAGTAAAAAAAAATATTTTGAATCGCATTCCCAAGATTTTTAAAACTTAGATTCCTGACTCCCTCCGCCTTTCATTGTACATATATACATAACCAACAAATAACACTTTATTATGTCCTATTTGGCTTTATTACTCACACACAGCAACCATTAATTGCTGACTCTTTTCTTTCAAAAAGAGTTTCATTTCATTATTATCCTGAAGAAAAGAGATTAATTTCAGTAGTATCTGAAAAAAAAAAAGAATTTCATTCCAGTATTATCGAGAGATTAATATCAGTATTATCCAGATATCATAAGAACAGAAATACATATATTAGTTTCTTGGTAAATTGCTTGCATTGAATGCCTAGGTAACATATAAATGCTGGAAAAAATTATACCCATAATATAAACAAAACATATAAAACACTTTAATTTTTTAATTGAACATGTGTTAACGGCTAAAACACGGTATTGGTGCTGATAAAGGAATTTTCATGTTATATGCATGAAATAGAAAAATTAAACAAGATATGAACCAATTTTAAAGATTGGTAAGCCTGGCATATACCTCTCTTACTTTCCTGAAAATTTCAAGAGGTTAGTGTAACCCATTGTTGAGATATGCATGGAAACAAGCTCTAAAAATGGCCATTTTTGAGCGTTATGTAGTCTCACTCGAAAAAAGCTTGAATATAAAATAGAGAATTCTCTAAATATCATACTGAAATTATGCATTTATTGGTCTGGTTTTATACGGAATTCTATCCTGCAAATATTGCTTCTTGAATTAAAGAAATCGGTAAAATATTATGGATTTTATAAGCAAAATACCGTCAGTAGAAGTTTTGTTTCAACACTGAAATTCAAACACTAATCTGTTGTTATATGCCAACATTTTGTACAAAATAACATTCATTATAACTTTTATTGACATCTAGAACTCGACTTTATATTATAATAAGTAGTAAAACCATTTAAATCACATGGCTAGCCAAGATATTCGATTGAGAGCTTGTTCTTTGTCAAACTTTCCAGTTCTAAATTTTGTAGTGTCTGTAACCTTTACAAGTTTATATGGCAATAATTTTGTTGTTTCATTATGGAAAAGTATAAATCCTACAAAGGCTCATGTGTATCCATGTGATGTCTAAGTTGGCCAAAATTGGTGGTGCTGTATTGTACCATTAAAAAACAGCAACTCAATAAAAAAAGTTACAGACACTACACAAACAGGTATAAAAATGAAAGATAAAAGTATTGTTCTACTTGTCATTAAAACATTGTTTTTCTCAATAGAAAGTTCCATCTTATGTGATGTAATGTTGCATCATCTATTTACCTATGCAGCCAAGAGCAAAAAAGTGATGCAATAACTCTCTTGATTGAATATTGCATCATTCTTGCAGCACTGTCTGTTTGAGTAATTTACTACAAGACAATGTAACCTGAATTTCTTATCCTAGAAGAAGCTGCCTAATTACTTTTTCTGTTCTTTACCATGGTACATCCCTAAGACATGGGAAGACGACAAAAGCAAACCTCTGGGAACAACTCTGATCAAAGTTGACAAAAAAGCACCAACCAACACAGAGAAACCAATAGAGAAATACCACCCTGGAGAATTTGTTGCTGTAGGACTTAAGCCAAAGAAGGGACCTCTAGATGTATACTTAGCAGAAGTAATTGACATTCTTCATAACGAAGTTAGACTTAAATACATGAGAAAGTCTGGCAACATGTATGTTTGGCCTGAAAAAGATGATTATTCACAAGAGGCTCTAGATGCTATCTTGTACAGGGTAAAAGCTCCACAAATAGTCAATGAAAGGGGTCATTTCAAGTTTAATGCAGCTGAATTGTCTAAGCTCAAGTCAAATCTGGAAAAAAATCATAAGCACTTCTATTTGAAATGACAATATAAAGTCAAGGTTTAATGTGTAGTGTCTGTAACCTTAAGATCAATCACATATGGGTCTGTGTTTGAGTCAGCACCTTGGGTTGAACAATACTTTAGTGACTATGATTTATTGAACATTCATTATACTTCAATATTTTACTCTTACAAACACTATTTAGTATTAAACTTTCAAGTGCTATTTACCAGTTCATAATTTTAACACAAGTATTGGACATATACCTGTTACAATGTGGTTTTATCATTTTATTAACTAATCAACATTCATTTAATGAATAATTCTAGTCAATGTGTTCATGTTGAATTATTTTTGAAGTGAATTTTATGGAGATATGTATGGTTCTGCAGCTGTATTGAAATGCTATAGTTTTGTAGTGTCTGTAACCAATTTTATGGACAATGTACTTCTGACTCTTATGGAAGTTTGCAATACTTTTGGCCAGTATTAATGATTTTGTTTGTTTAAATATTCTTCTTGGTGTTAGATAAATGCCTAAATAAGATTATTCTATGTCTTTTATGTTTGTTATGCAAAAGTTTCATGGTTAGGTTTTTTTTCTTAGTGATACCTTTGTCATAGATGTTTTGATTTTGTTATTAAGTTGTTTACCACTTCCAGTTATGTTGTTTACTTTAAATGTTGATATCCTGTTACTGATGTTACTGTGAAAAAAAATAAAGTTTTAAAGTTTTCATGCTGTTTTTCTTGCATGTTATACACCAAGTGTAGTGTCTGTAACTGTTGTTATACCAATGAATTGAAATAATGGTTAAACAAAATCGCATGCATGTTCAAGCTAAATCTAACTTGATCTGACTAGGGGACACCCTAGGGTATATAATGAGCTTCATTGAAATGTTCTATCAAACATTTCAATTTTTTAAGTGAGTGAGACTACTCTCAGCACCAATACCGTGTTTTAGCCGGAAGTAAGTAAACATTTATAAAACAGAAAAAGGTATCATTTTTTGCAATTCCTCCATTATTTAAGTAATTTTTCAAACATTCTTCTATCTCTGGATTAAAACTAGTTCAAAATAATATTATTAAATTTTATTTACTGATGACACTTTGATGCTGGTCTCGTAGGCTTCAGACTGTATTACATTATGTGACATTTGCGTTCTGATGGTATAGAATTGGGATTATTTTTCTTGCATATTATAAGCATGTTCATACTGATATTTCATTTAATTTAATCAAATAATTGTAGTTTTCAGATATATATCAATCAGCCAATTAAAATATCAGAATGAAATTATAGGCAAAAGAAGGAGACAACTAAATTCTAATAGAAGAGAAAGGAGAGAAACACAACACATGAGGTTTACATGGGTGCAGCCATATTGAAATATGCACTTCCTGTTTTGTCGCTGCATCACCCCACATGAAAGATTCTACTAATTACTGCTTTTTCCCTAAAATCAATTCAGTTTTCATCAAAGAATCTTAATTTATATACTACACTCATTAAAATAATATATGATTCATCAATATACCCTGCATATAGGTATCGGACCACTAATTATTTTACAGCCAGGGAACCAGTCTACTGGTGGGGGAATAAAAAACAGAGTACTAAATCTTTTGAGATGTGCCTATTGGGTAATAAATGAGTTCAATTTTGTTCCATTATTAATTTCACAAACTTCAATCTATGTACTATAGCTGACAAAAAATATTTACTTTTATTTTGATATCCTGTATTTAATTTCCTACTGACAAAATAGCATATGTACTCTTGGTGCGAGGCTATGTTATTAGGTGCAGACCAGGGATCCCCCCTGTATAGCATCATGAGACTCGAAAACATGCTGCGAAGCACCTGATTTTTAAGGCTGAAAAAAATTTCTCTAATTTTAATGAATGGATCTATGTGTGGTTTGTAGGCCAAGCTAGTGAAGAATTTATTTTGATTTTATAATATATTAACATTAAGTTCTATGGGAAATGAATTAGTGGCCTGATCCCTATAGGGATGTGGGTAGTATATGTGTCCATGACAACCACGTGCATCTCAGAGTCCGTTTGAGTATCATTGGTTGATTTAAGAGTAATTATAGTAAAATGGATCATTTTTGGAGTAATTTAGAGTAGACACTAGTAACAAAGTAAAGAATTATGGAAAACAAGCATGGTTGTGTAATCTGGCTATGGGAAGCATAAACTTAGATGGGTTAATGGCACTATTTTCTATTTAACTACATACAGATTTTCATATATGATAAAAAAAGAATATCGCATGACTTAGTGAAAAATCAGTCTCTTAATGTTAGTCCCTTGTGTCATGAACAAATGTGTGTGAACATTGACCATTTAGTTTTGAAACCCCATTCTATCAAGAGAAAGAGAGAGAGAGAGAGAGAGCACTGTAAAGACCAGGAACTATGAACAACATACCACAAACCCATCTGTTTAATAGAATGGATCTTATTCAAGGTAGATCTTTTATACTCTTGTCATATTTAGCTCTGGGTTTCTGTCTAATATTACATAACAATCTGCCTTTTGCATAATTCATCTCCTCTTGATATTTCTCATTGAATCTGAATACAAGTGCTCTCTTTTACATCTTTTATGTTTGTATGCTTTCTTTTTGTTGTAAAATGTCCTTATGTCTTCTTTTCAGTTGCATAGCCACACTGGAGTTTACTGCTATGGGGCACCCAGAAGCTCAGCATAGTTTCACTTGAGACTCCATAGGCCCATTGTTGCTGTAATGTACTGCGCTATGTCATTGTGCATGGAAATTCCTCATGAATGTTACATTTCAAGGTAAACTTCTTTGAATTACTATATTTACACTTTGAAACATTTGTGTTAGTGTTGAGAAATTTCTTCTGAAATGTCATTTTCCCCTGCCGATAGTTAACAAGCATTCATATACTTGATTCGGTGTGTGTAGAATTTACTATTCTAAGTGTGCCAGGCAACCATGAGCTATTAACTACCCAGTTTTCATTTTTACCAGTGCAAACATATGACTTTGTCTTGCAAAGGGGAATCACCACCCTGATAACAGAGCACTTTATATGGCATTTACAGCTTTTGACATGGCCCTCATTATCACAGAAGTGTCCCCACAGTATTTCTGAAAGGCAGCATTAAACTCTGTGTGACAACACTGTGTCAGGTCTATCGCAAAATTGTTTCTCATCGTCTCGCATTCAATTTAGTTTTTTCCTGGCATCAGATTTGTAAGTGCATTAGACTTTTTAATGATGTCTCCCATTCTAGACTCCCATCACACATGGGATATGTTCTCTTGTGTTCTGTGAACACTGCATTCCACAGTTCTTCATTTTTTTGTATTTGTACCAGCATGTATGGACTCTTTTCACCAGACCTGACATAAAAATTATGAATGTATTACCCTTTTTGGGACATAGAATCTTACATTTATCATATTTTATGTTGCCGGGTGCTTTTTAAATGCATTCATTTCTTATTAACAACTCTCTGTGTCAAGGTATAAGTTTCCTTGGATAGGTTAGCTCCCCTAGTCCATTTTTTTAGAATGAGCTAACAGATCTCATAGTAACAAAATCTGAACTTTAACACTCAAATGGTATTTTTGATTTATTATATTACAGTTAGAAATCATACTAAGAGATCTGCCTCTTAGAATATATGGTATTTGTGCACATATTTTGTCTGATACATTGTTTACAATTAAATTGTACCTGTTAATCATTGTTTTATTTTTTCTTTACATTACTTTCCTCCATGAATTATGTAATGAAAAATAGGAAACCAAATTGATTGATAATGTTTTTTATAACATTGAATAATGATGAATTTCTATTTACTTCTTTTGTTCGGAGTCACCGGCAAGCAGATCAGCCTCTAAATCTTTGGTTTGAGTTAGCCATAGGAACTTGTATTGCACTGAAACTTCCTCTTTCTCAATATCAAAGTGTGAACTTGGTCTTTTTGTGATAATATTGTACTTTTCCTCTGAAAGTCTTTTATATAGTGTGTTTTGTAATATCACTCTCTACAGTTTTTTCACTTGTTACACACTTGTTATGAGGAATATTTCCTGGTCTGATGTGAAACTAAATTCTCGCATGAAGACAACCTTTGGTTTACCTCTGTACTTTTGACATTTTTGACACAGTAAAATAACTGTAGTTTATGTTTTGAGTTTCAAAGTGTGAATTCAGTAGCTGCTTAGCACTGTTAGAACTATATTCAGCACTGTTTATATTGTTTCTTTACATCAATGGAAGCTAGTATCAGTTTACAGTCAGGCCAGACTCGCATGTGGCCTCAGGTTCCAGACCTCTACATTTATCAATTTTTCATGTGACAAGTCATGAAAAATAAAATAAACCTGTTAGGTGCCATAAACACTTCTTAATATATGATTCAAGAAAAAAAATCTCCAATTAAGGAAATTTTAGGCAACCAAAATATGATCTTTATATCAGAAATTGATGAAAATAGGGGGTTGTGTAATTTGATACCTCTTATTACATAATCCTTATAGGTGGATATTTCATGCATGCATATCTGAATAGCAGACACACAGGAAATAAAGCAAAACATGAGACAAACTATTACAGTCACTACATTTATTCAGTTATCTACATCTATAATATATGAACATGGTAAACATTCTTGAAATACAACATTCATTCTTATCATCTATAGGCATTACATAAGTGTTCATTATTACCATTTAGTGCACTTAGAATATCACCCAAGTTAGTATGGTACATACTTGGTGCCTAAGGTTGTCAATATACAAAAATGACAAAAATGTATGTTCGGTATAGGTATCGGACCACTAATTATTTTACAGCCAGGGAACCAGTCTACTGGTGGGGGAATCAAAAATAGAGTACTAAATCTTTTGAGATGTGCCTATTGGGTAATAAATGAGTTCAATTTTGTTCCATTATTAATTTCGCAAACTTCAATCTATGTACTATAGCTGACAAAAAATATTTACTTTTATTTTGATATCCTGTATTTAATTTCCTACTGACAAAATAGCATATGTACTCTTGGTGCGAGGCTATGTTATTAGGTGTAGACCAGGGATCCCCCCTGTATAGCATCATGAGACTCGAAAACATGCTGCGAAGCACCTGATTTTTAAGGCTGAAAAAAATTTCTCTAATTTTAATGAATGGATCTATGTGTGGTTTGTAGGCCAAGCTAGTGAAGAATTTATTTTGATTTTATAATATATTAACATTAAGTTCTATGGAAAATGAATTAGTGGTCTGATCCCTATAACTAATTTTATAATTTTCGGAATATTTCGCTCGTGAGAAAATAATGACTGCCTCAGAATCAAGAATGGATCAAAGGTATATTTAGAGTCATGTCTCTAGTTTCACCATTGGTGGTTATTTTTTCCATCCTATCACAAGTTTTGATACAAGAGAAGGTAGAAGAGTGTGGGTGTTGACACATAAATTATGCCCTGAAAAATGGTGCCTGGAAATATTTGCTACTGAGAGTAGTCTCCCCCTATTGGTTATCACTACTATAAAAAGGTAGGAAGGCCTATACTGGCCATATGCAGCATTTTATGATGAAGACAATGACACAATTGTACATGTATATTGGTAATAATAATAATGACAATTTTCAGTCCAAACACTATGATGATCCCCCAAAAAACAGTCTGGAATATTTTCATATTCTCTGCTCACGTGTTTCTGTACATACACGTGGCTTATTCGACACACCGTAGAATCCACTGCAGAAAAGTGCATGGATATATGCATGTATACACGTCATATCCATCATCACCAAGCATGTTGCGCTATACTTACATGTAGTTTAACTTTCACTATTATTGACAATTGTAACATCCAACAGAATTGAACGAAGTACCTTCTAAAATATGCATCTGCTCATATATCTTACCTGATCAGTTTCTAATTTTGTTAAAATTTGTCTTTTTCTTAATTTCAACCACACTTTTGCACAGCAGAGTTAACAAGAAATCAGTGGAAATAACCTCATTGTCTGTAATTTCTAATAATCAACCATTCTGTATTTACGCATGTTGCTAATTAACACACTCGGTCAACATATGTTTCTTATCTTATACCTACTCCAACGTTAAAAAAATGAACAAAATATACGGGGGGGAAGGAGTATGTGTGCTGTGAAAGCCGTATTTGGACCCTGCTCTAAAGTGCTACTATAAAACAATCCAGTGGGTTATCTGGAAGGACTTTCATCAAAAGAGATTCAACTCAAACTCGGATAGAGGGTGATGGGGTTGGGAGTTTGTGTGTGTGTGCCGCGGGGGGGGGGGGGGGAAATGTGATGAAAAAAATCAATTATATCAAAACTCCACCCCCACTCGTACCCAGTCAACATCCCACCACACCCCATCCCATCAGAAACATACAAAAATCGCTAATTCACCAGGATCAATTTGTTCCGGCAGCGTATAAGATACCTGGATAAAAAGTAATGAATTCTGTGCAAAGTTTGCCTTAATGTCTATGTAATTCTAGACTGAAATGATACCCATCGGATATAAGATATGGTTACTAGGTAAGACATTTTGGAAACTATGTTGTCTCTACCCATCCTGAAATGATGGTCACATTGACTTGTTTCTTTCTAACACAGCTGGCATATTTATGTATGGATTGTTCCTTCACTCATTAATCTTTATTTCCTCCCTTATGAGATTTTTCATAAAGCAACTACTTAGGAATATGATAAAAATAGTTACAGAGACATCATAGTTGCACGTATACAAATATACACAGCAGTTGCATGCACAAACACAAAAAGACACAAAGTGTTTCACTGTAGACATATGACTGTGGGGGATGTGCTTTTCAGCATAACCCAATGGTTTCATCCATTTCGGCAATCGCTATGAGGCTATAGGCGAGTGACCATGTATGCACTTCCTCAAGAATCAGAAAACTGAATCAAATCACTTTTTATATATTAAACTGAAATTATTACTATCATATTTAATTGAATATATTGCATATATATGGCTGAATTGTTGTTCTTGTATTGCTACTCTTGTCAAAATGGCGAGTCACATTTTGATGATTGTTTGGCTAATACAATTCTCACAAAATACAGTCAATGAAATAGTAAGATCTGATCTCCTGCATGGCCGCTTAACCAATGAACTTTATAATCTTTCTATCTTTACTCCTTCTGAAGGAAAGTCGAATCGGCATAGATTGAATTGAAACTGATTGACATTATTCCATGTCTTAAATGGGATATCGGTTAATTCAACCATTATAACCATAATTGCCCTCCCCGCAAAACACCACATTCTAAGAAATTCAGTAGAATTGTAAAAAAAAAAAAAAAAAATTGCATATGAGCAATATCGCCGATGGAAGTAAACGGCTCTCTTTGTTCATGAATATTTTGTTTGAACAAACTTATACAATGGTTTATTCAGTAAAACTAACTTTTTTCATATGAGTGCTGACCGCCAAACTTTATGGCTCTGACTCAAGAAATCTCTCTCTCTCTCTCTCTCTTGGATTATGTACCAAGCGTTGTTGAAATCGGTTTAAGAAAATTTAATGCAAGGACAAATTGCATTTTCACTAATAGTAACCTTGATCTTGAAGCACCCCATGCAAAATTATTAGTTTTTCATGCGAAGGAAAATATATGTTCAAACTCTTGAAAAACATTCGATGTGTAGTAGTTAAGTTATTACCCGCAAACATTTTCAAAGGCAAAATCTATTTTAAGAACAGCGATCTTGCCTCGTAGCTACTTACATCAAGATTAGCAGGATTCTTTCTTAGGCTCAGGGAAACAATATTCATCAAGTTGCATTGAAATCTGTTCACTACAACTGGAGTTATTTACCAGAAATGAAATGTAATGATGTGAGAATCAAGCTCTAGGGAACAAGGTCACTGTTACTGAAAAGTGATTATTCCTATGGATTTAATTTATGTTTACATTCATATCTGTACACAAATTCTATACATCAGATATAAAGTATTGATAACTTTCATTTAAAAAAAAATATGTAAATGTTCTATACACAACACAACAGCATGTTTTAGAGCACTCTATAAACTCGCGACACTGTGAGTCCTGGTTTTGAATTTACACTTAAGTTTAACAATGAAAAATAACATGAATTGCAATGATGACTATTTGGATGAGATTTTCTGGCCCTGAATTCATAAACTTTTAGTCTTAGAATGAGAAATTGCTCGAAACTTTGAGATCAGATTTCCCGCATGTTATTTATGATAACCGGAGAAAAATTTTACCTTTTGGTACTTCTATTAAAATAGTTCTGTAAATCATGAAATTGTTTCCTAGGGTGGAACTGTGATTTCTACAGACTGGATTTTGAGTAAAGGTCTAAAATGTTTACTTGAAAAGGTTTCATAATTTAAGATCAGTTTTTGGAAGTTTGCTTCTTTAAAGTATTTATTTAACTTGTACAGCTTTTACATATCTGATTTACTTCTATTGAACCTGTAAAAGTTTGGAATTCAAGGCCTGGACATTTAGTCTCCAGAAAGTGGATTCCTAACTGTGGTCTGGGGGAGAAGAGCAGGAGTCCCAAAATGTGTGAAGAAAAAAACAGTAAAAACCGAAAGAGCAGATATATAAATCTTACGGATTATAATTATCATTACAGTTTCTATGTAATTTTCAGGTTATCCTCTGAACATATTCTTGTCTACTTAATTTAACTTCTTTTCTGACAAATTAAGACATTTTTCTATTTACCTCTCTGGGATAGCACATGTATGTACCAACATGATTCACGGAGTCAGAAAACTGATGGTCAGTTAATGAGTGGTCCTCTTTATGCACAGTTCAGGAACATTTGAGAGTCCAAGACCAGTGTTTCAAATTCCTATAGTGTATAGGCAGTACTTGTAGAGAGGTTTTTGGTTTATCAAAATGAGCAAAAGGACAAATAAGTGTCAACAGTATGCTTTAGTGACTGAATAAATAAAATTTTCGATGACTCCTGCCACAGTCCTGGACTTATCAATCACTAATGTTTTGAGAAACACGTCAACACTATCCTTTGCAGGCGGTACCCCTTATAGCTAAATAATGAACTGAGATGTTCTATTTAACATTATCTTAATTGGAACATTTTGTGGTTTGTCAATAAACTGTGACATATTTTAAATCTAAGCAGTTATTACAAAAATAATAATACAAGGAAGGAAGAAACGAATTTCTTCTGTATACCAGCAAATTTTAACTAAATGAACAATAAAATGTTTCAGTTTTCTAATATTTTCTTGCAGTTTTGATATCATTGCAAAATTTTGTGTGTGCAGGATGAAATGGCTGCGAGCAGTACACGAACTGATAGCATTAAAATTCAAAGCTAGGCTTGTGATTATGGTGCAATTGTGTAACAGCGAGCAAAACTGTATGCGAATCGCAGCTTGACGGTTACATGTGAAACTATCGAAAGCAAGACAAGTCTAAAATCGTCCTCAAACCTCAAAACCTTTTCATTTATCCTTAAATACTTTAAAGATAATATATACACTTTGGGTCGTTCCCTTGTCCCAGAATTATGGAAATAATTCAGAGTGTATCTCAGTTCACCATCAAAGATGAGAAAAGTGATGTATATAAAATAAAAGGTATACAGCTTAAATATATAGAGGATATTTTCCTGTATTGAATGATTAACGGATATATTTGCAAATTTTCTTTTTATTTTATGCTTAAAATTATTGGCTAGCAATATGTATAACAGACTGAATTTATCTTCTAGATTAAAACTGTATACAATCCAAATTAAAACCACGCCGCTATTCCGGATTACGAACAGTGATTCGAGCCCTGATTGATACTTACATTTTACCCCTCTAATACAATCGCGCGATTACCGATATGGATCACATAAACCACTACTAGATGGATGCCGACAGCAGAACCCGTTATTTAAACCACTCTGCTTATGCGACCACTTTCTTTCGGTCCCGCTGCTGATCGTAATAGCGAATTTTCATTGTATATGATACCATTAAGTGATTACCTTTGAGCGACATATATACAGAACCTTTGGGCGACACATACACATACGTCGCCCAAAGGTTGGTTATATGCATGAACGTAAATCGTTTTACCTTCCGGCGACAGTAAACGGGCGACCAAAAATGTATGTTTGTCATTTATTTTGTTTTACCACTTTTTTTTGCTTTTTTACATTCCTTTCAATATTCCCTACAGAAATCACTCTATAGGCACAATACTGACTCGTAGATATTCACACATATTCACTGTACAAAGATGTCGCCGAAAGGTACCAATTTATATGCTGTCGCCTAAAGGTCGGATTTGTCATTATATATATATATATATATATATATAAATATATATATATATATATATATATATAAATATATATATGTGTGTGTATGTATATATATATATATATATATATATATATATATATATATATATATATATATATATACACAAACACGAATAAGAATTTCTATTTGGATGTGATTCAACAAGATGCAAGATACAAATATCTTAATTTAACGTCCGTAGTTTGGGTGAAATAAAGACACTAGCTCTACACAAGTTATTTTTCCGACGCGACATAAAATAAATACGACGTATTAAAACCGACAGGTACTAAGACAGTACATATTTACAATAAACAATACAGATCAGATATAACAACAGCTAAATGAAAACAACACCATATAGTACGCAGATATACACCTTTAAAAATATTTTAAATAAAACATGGGTACATATATGACCCATCACAGAAGGCGAACATTTAAAAATCTGGTTAAGAAATAAGACAAGTTTGTTATTAAAATGCATGCACAGAGGTCATAGTAATAATTAAGATATCAGAAAATTAGGGTGATAAAAATTGAACTTTAAACAAACGAAATAATCAAAATAAATAAAATAAATAAATAGCATAAACAGTAAGGAAGCAAAGAGTCCTCTTTATTAGGTTTGATTTATTAAATACGGATATTTTGGTGCTGTTGCAATTCCTGAATTAAAAGAGAACTTCCTTATTGGACTGTCTTTTTCAGCTTTTATTCAAGAACATTTTACTCTAAAAGGATAATGGTGTTCCTGGTACAAAGTAAACATAACAGTATGCCCGACAAAATTAGACTGTCTTTGCTTGCTTAATTCAATAATAAATAGGTTGACTATAATAGTAAAATGGTGTACCCGGCAAGTATGATGCAAAGAAAACAGTGTACTCGACACGAATCAACTTGTATCGATCATACCATGTCACCTTTCCGCTTTGTCTGCATGAGTAGTTAAGGTGGTGCGGGTGATCGACCAAATTGTGCAAAACAGTGGTTTTCAGGAGGTAGTCGATTTTATATGAAAAAAATCCCCTTTATAAAGTGATCACTATGCTACTTAAGAAACTTACTTCATGATCATCTTAATTGCCTTAATATTTTACTTAATTTTAATATTCGCCAATACCTTATAATAATACAAGAGATATTGTCCAAGTACTTTAACTCCTATTTTCATAATAATATTTGTATGTTCTTTGACTTCATTTTCTGTTTCTTTACGTTCATTTTGGGCTGCAATTCGTTCCAGATACTCTTTGTTCATTTTTGCTTTTTTCCTTTCTTTCTTGGTGATGATGCGTGTTCTACATTAGCCATACCCCTTTGGAACCCCTTTGAGAGTAAAAGACTTACATGCAAGTGACGTAGAGTGTTCTAAAATAAAGTTACTTGGTCCGCCTTATTTTTGTGTGTCTCAAAGAAAATGTAAAAGTATTCAAACTGCATCGCGGTAAAGTAGCTTGCATTGACAACAATGCCAAATGTAACATGGTCGTAGATAATACGCTATTTGAAAATGTTACGACTCTATGGTCTAAGAAAAATGTAACAGAAAGAAAGTCAAATCAACAAATCAAGTAAAAATCAACAAGCAATTTATTACTAGATAATTAAAATGAAAAATCAAAAAGTCACTTACAGTAATGTGTTTTGAAATCCTAATAATCCAATAAGAATGATTGTTCTAATCACAAGTCCCAAATATAGAATGTTCCGAATTTACGGCTGTGTCCTTGAATGTTATGATGTGCTTATGGTCTCCAAAGTCCTGATGTACTAGTAATCTTGATGTGCTGATGTCAAAATGAAGTATTCCAAAATCTCTGAATAAGTTCACATAAATTCCAAAATCATCAATTAAAAAATCCAAAATCCAAAAGTTTGTGAGCACTGTTATAATCCAATGAATATTTAAAATAATTCCTCTCTTAGAATTTGGAATGAATTTTCACAACTGTAATAGCTCTTTACAAGACTGATGGTAATGTCAAAACTGAATAAATGTCCACCAAACATGGCATATATAAAGATTGGTCACATGACAGAATGTTCTAGAACATGTGTCATCTTAATGGAATTTTACTTGTAAACAACAATCAACCTTGACCTTCAAATTGAGAAAACATATTGATCAAAACAACCTAATTCAAGGACACTAGTTAAACATGTTTTTCCTGATAACATTAAGATTTAAGCAAATATTAAAGTGAAGAAACATTTATAATTTCCTAAAATATTTATATTATATAAACATCATACATAACAAAAACCAAACTCATCAAGAATTATACAGGTTCTTTGGAAAAGTATCAAGAGGACGCGAGTGAAATTGCATGAAACAGAGTTTTCACATGGTTTCCGATCCCTTTTATTTTACCCAAAATACGAATGTTAAATTAAGTTACATGTATCTTGCATCTTCTTGGATCATATCCAAATACAAATTTGTATTCTTGTTTGTGTGTGTGTATATATATATATATATATATATATATATATATATATATATATATATATATATATATATATATATATATTGTTATTATAATGTCATATCCTCGTTATTCATATTCGTGTATGTTGTTGTAAATCTTCTCAAGGAGGAAATAACGATGAATTAATGAATGGAGTCTAATAAAGGTGGCTCTGCCTCGGGACTGTTTTTGTGACTCTTTTTTTCTCCAATGAATACTCGTTATTTTTACCTTTACCGAAAAGTTCAAACATACACAACAAATTAAGAAGGAAGCAAAAATAAAAAATACACGTAATCGACCATACATTATGAAATATGCTCAAACATGCATGTTCTATATGACTATGAATGTATGCTGTTGTTGTCAGAGTTGATTATTTATGTTAAACATTTTTTAGTTTGTTACTTTGTTTACTTAACCAAATAGATGCTGTTAATAAATCTTCAAACAGAGCAACATAAAATCTCCTTACTAGGAAACTGTATCACCATCAATTGTTCCATTCTCATCGTTCATCAGATTTGTTATGTATCTGTTAAATCATCTATGTAGACACGTATACAAGTGCACGTGAAAGACAAACAAATATTGAAGCAATTATTTGCTTTTTAATGTATCAAAAAATATATATCTATCCTATATATGGACACTCTGGTTTCAACATATAGAAAATATGCTCAACCTATGCAATCGAGGCAACTAGCGCGCAAGAGAGAGAGAGAGAGAGAGGGTGGGGTGGGGTGGTTGTTTTTTCTCAAAGTCAATACTTTATGGATAATTCCGACCTGTCAAACCGGGCAAATTAATTATTTTCGACCAATCAAAAAAGGCACCTGATTCACTGCGTAAGACCACGCTTGATTACTTTTGTATTACATTGCAAATGATTTTGAAAAGATTACGCAGAAAATCACTGAACATTTTTCAGAAAAATGGTTTACCGTTGTGCTTGGGGCACATGCAGATCATCGTTGTCCTGAACGGCTTCAAGGGGGATATATTATGCTAATTGTATTCTTATGTTCGAATTGTATTTGTTATTTCAGCCAAAATGTTGCATGCAATAACGAGCATGTTGTGTCTATACGTGTTTTTTTTTGTTTTTATTACCTTGAATTATTTTTGTTTTTTAAAATTAAATTTGAAATGTTGGAATCCTGCATCATACTTCATTACTGTTGATTTTATTCAAATTTGTAAAATTGAGCATTTACTTGTGATTGGTGTCAAGTTGACAAAAATGATTTTCTTTTTCTATTCTCTGATGCTCTGGCAACAACTATGTTGTTGATTGGCACTGGTTTATTTTTCTTGGAGAAAGTTAATAAAACATTGTGGGTTGTGGGGTTCTGAAACCATTTCCATCCTGTAGATTAAGTTCTGGAATGGCCCTATATTCAATATCTATACTTGGTAAATTGGATTTTGACATCATTTATTTCAAAATTTTAAATTGATTTTTTAAAATAAAATTTGGTATATGGAATTTAAAAAAAAACATATTTAACTTTATGAAGAGCTGAAACTGTAATAACATTTTTATTTTGTCTTTATTAGGTCTGAGACAATAAATAACAGCAAGTTATGTCCTGCCATTTATTTCATTTTTGTCATGCTCACTTCAAATAAAACTTATCTTTCACAAACTTCTGATTGTATAACACCGGCAAGATGTAATGACAGCAGTGAAGTAAGATAAAACACTAATTAGCGAACAAAGGTAAAATCGGATGCAAATATAATCCCGTCAACGTGCCTGTATTTTTTTTTTTTCCGACTTGCCATTATTATGTCTTTCTTTTAAAGACATTATGATAAATGATCGCTTTACATGGATCTTAAATAATTTAAATCTACTGGTTTATCAATAATACCCTTGTAAAATAATTGTATCCGTCCAACTGAGGAAACATGTTAACGCGGCGTAAAGAAAGCAAAACACTCCCTTCGATCACGCAGGAAACTTTTTACAAATTGTTTATTTATTTATTACAACATTAATGTTTTTCCTAAACAAAATTAAATTATTAATTGATAATAAATAAAAACAAATTGTATCGTAGATCAGAAAAAGTTCTTTTTTTATTCTGTCATGACAATTATACATGTACGCTATAAATTTAACGCGTGCGAATACATAACAAAACCTTTATTTCAAAAATTAATTTTTTTTTTACTGAAGTCATGCTTAAAATTCTGATTTAATTAATAAACATGCCCACCTTTGTAAGAACAGAAAGATTCTGTTAATTTTATCCCCTTCTATCGAAATGTCTATTTGAAGTTTGTGTGGATGTTCGTTCTTTCTCATTGACCTCCAGCAACGTGGTGCAACTTTTACCTGATTTTTGCCATCGAAAATCAAAATTTCATAAATATATCCGTGTGTGTAGTAGTTCAAGCCTTTCATTAACACACGATCTGAAAGAATTTTGCAATCAGGTAGGAAAGTTTCAGAAATATTGTCGGGAATATTTACAAATGAATCTGTTGTTGATGTTACTGAATCCGCCATTTTGACGATAGCTTGTGAGCCGGAGCAACAGTAACTAAATGGGCGGAGCTTATCGCTCGATATCGGAACTGTTCATTGAGTGACCAATATTTTACAAAACTAAAACCTATCTCCTACATTTCTACATTACCTAGGAATTTGGGGCTTGTTTGCTATTTTAAATGAGATATTTAAGAAAGAAATACGTCTCCATGTTTTCAAATATTCTCTACATGTGTTTCCCCCTGACAATAAAGTTATAATCCCCCACTCTTCTGTCTTATGGATAAAATACCTGTTTTGAATCGCTATTTAATTGAATTAAAAATATTTAAAAAAACAAAACTGCCAAAAAAAGCATTTCCAAAACAAAGCTATACAATTCAATAGTAAACTCATCACTTTGGACCCTAGAACACTAAAACGCAAGCCAAGTCTAAAGAGTTCCTCTCTGGGGCACCCAACATTTGATCTCTGGATTGGATGGGATTTTGTTGATTTTGTCTTAAATTTATGTTACAGGAAATTTATTTTGCGAAAATTCAGTAAGTCGCGCCAGCTCAATTAGTAGATCGTGGGACTCGTAATGCATGGGTTGCAGGTTTGATAGCATCCTTGGTTAGCCTTCTTTCGGCAGCCTCAGTGGTTCTTTGGAAAAGACTCTTAGCTCCCATATCCTAGGCATGTTATAGCCAAATTAGGTGCTGAAAGTGCTGTTGAAAACAAACCAACAACAACTACAAATTCCGACCTTGACTTTGACGAAAATAATATAATGTCGTCGGTAGACTCATAAAAACAACGAAAAGACAAGGAAGACATTCCCACGCAACAATTTATAGGTCTAAATCGTTTTTGTAGCACATTTGACATATAGCACCCAGATGGTATATTTTCTATGATTCTGATATTGTATTATGGGCCGGAGATATTATTTGTTATTGACAAATCAAAGGCTGAAAAATATAAGGTGTACTTAATTACATTTATTGGTGTTCGGGATGTATTAAATTCATTATGGTACAAACAATTAAAGCTCATATTAAAGGAGGATTTTAATGTATGCTGGAAGTCGTGCTCTTGTCGTTTGAATCGAACAGTTCCAAATTACATCCCAAAATAATTTCTGGACCTTCACTGTTGAATTAAAACGCAAATAATAATAATAATAATAATAATAATAATAATAATAATAATAATCATAGTCAATGCCTTTTAGAGCCGCACACGCGGGACTACCTTGTTTGTGAAATCGGTATCGCCCATTTCAACAACATGGGATGGGAAAAAGACCAATATTAACCGTCACACGCACATGTGCAGGGCCGCGTATCAGAATTCATATTTACACGCGAATGAAGCTTGTGTAAAACTGACCATTTCATTAGTCATTGCAATTATTCTGCGTTCAGTTTTCAGAAAACTGCGTGAGTGTTTGCTTTTTTTTATTTTTGTCTTTCAAAAACTAAATATTAAGGGAAACGGAACATCTACTTTCAGTCAAAATATTTCCAGCGAATTATTCCTCCTCCGCTTGGTCTGTGCCCAAAGTTTTTTTTTAGCTCCCACCCCACCCCCTTTACCTCCTCTATCTCTTCTTCCTCTCTCTAACAAATAACTTCTGTTCACACCCAAAACGGCGGTGAATCTTAATTCACGAATTTACTCGCCCTCCTCCTCCTCCTTTCCAGCGATCAGGCCGTCTCCTTTATCTTCTGATACTAAGCCTCCTGACAAAGTAAGTCGATTGTAAGTGTTTCTTTGTTTCTTTTCCATTATCTGCGGAATTTATGTGTTGGTCCTGGAGGTTCAAAACTACTAAAGGGGATGATGACGTATTGTATTGAATATTTATATGGAAAACTAGAAAAAAACGACCTATCATTCCATAGAACATATAAAAAGATGGGGTTAGTGTTCATTACAAACTTGTAATGTACTCTGTAGGAAAATTCTAGTGATTAGTTGATGTGAAAATTAACCAACTTTTCCTCTGCTGAATATAAATGTTTCTACATGCGTGTGCCCCGGGCACAGTCGGCGAGATATAAATAAAACCAGCACTCGTGTCCATGAAAACAAGCAACATTAGCTTTACTTCTAATAAAAATCATATGAACATATTTTGTTATCTGGAAAAAAAAATAATTTCGTTGGATATTGAATCACACTTGTCCAAAACATAATCATCATGTACAGTGCCCTAACTGGTAGTGAGGATAACACATAGATCACGTGCACTATACTGGTAGTGAGGATAACACATAGATCACGTGCACTATACTGGTAGTGAGGATAACACATAGATCACGTGCACTATACTGGTAAATGCTCAATCCATGTGCATGTGGTGCATATAGGTCTTCTTCATTTCTTTTGGATTTTCTCCAGAGTTAATGTGTATGCATCAACATTTACATTTGCAATAAGTCATGACAAATGTTGGGTTTTTTTTCGGTCCGAAACAAGAAAACGTGTTTATCTTCTCAATACCAAATCTTTGCCATGATTGTCTCCGCAATTCTAGAATTTGGAGAAGGTTCATACATTATCAGACCTTTATTGATTGGACTGAAGAAAGGTGATCTGCATTATGAGGAGGTCTCATTTTTTATGATAATTTTAGATTATTGTCCCATTTACTGTCTTTGGTTACATATTTGCATAATCTAAGACCGAAATTGTCATGTTTAGAAATGGTTGGTAATGAACATTATCTACACAGGTTCGGTTGAAGGATCTTGTTCGCATCGTAATAAACACATATTTCGTTTAGAGTCCACTGCATGACTTATATTATCACATTATTAAATAAATGTATGTGTTATTGAGTACCATTAAATAAATCATTATTGCTACTCATATAATTAGTTTGTTTCAGTGTAAAATTTTTATAAATGTTTAAACTTTTGAAGCTCAGTTCAGTGGTGAGAAGTTTAGAGATAAAAACCCCAACACATCTCTTGTAAACTGGGAATATGCAGTAAGTTTCTTTCCGTCAGGAAACATTCAGGATCTGATGGATGCATTGCAATAGTTTATGACTGATCTTGTCTGGACTTGAAGATTCGCTTAGATCCAGCCAAATATAGTTTCCATAAGTAATTCTTTACATACTGCAATATCAGATGTAACTGAGTTGGAAATGGCTTAGAGCTTAGTCAACTGTGGTAAGGCTATGTCAATATTATCCAGACGGGTAACTGTGGTAAAGATATGTCAACATTATCCAAACGGCTAGCTGTGGTAACGATATGTCAACATTGTCCACACAAGTAACTATCATAAGGAGATATTAACCTTATCCAGGCCCCAGTTTAGCTAAATATCTCAAAATTTCGTCCTCAAATTCGGATTTCTGAATATTTTTCTTATTTCTTGGATGGTAAAAATGATTTGTTTTTGCATATAATATGCACCAGGGATTAAAATGCATACATACAATCTTGAATAAACCGTAAAGTAATTTTACCATGTATCTAAGGAAAGTTTGAGGATTTCCTGAAATTTGAGAATTTCTCAGCTCTTTTTTCAATAATTGAAACATAAATTTGAATCATTCCCACTATATCTGCCTCGGACGAAAAGTATTGATGTACTTAAGCAAAGATAATGTAAAACCTCAATCTGATAAAACATATTGAGAATTGTAATAAAACCAGTGCCAGATTGAAAAATGGAGAAAGGATATGTCAACAGTATTTAGAGAGGTACCTGTAATAGCGGCATGACAGCATTATCCAGACAGGTAGCTTCGGTAAAGATATGTCAACATTTATTCAGATGGGTATGTCAACATTATCCAGACACCTAGCTGTGGTACAGGTATGTCAAGATTAACCAGATGTGTAACTGTCTTAATGATATGTCAACATTATCCCGAGGGTTAACTGATAAGTATATTTCATCATTATCCAGTCCTGGAACTGTGCTAAGGATATGTCAACATTATCCTGACAGGTAACTTTGATGAGGATATGTCAGCATTATCCAAAACAGGTAGCTGTGGTAATGATATGCCAATATTATCTAGATGAGTATGTTAGCATTATCCACACAAGTAGATGTGGCAATGATTTGTCATCATTATCCAGACCGGTAACTGTGACAAGGATATGTCTACATTATCTAGACAGGTAGATGTGATAATGATATGTCAACATTGTCAACACAGGTAACTATCGTAAGGAGATACTAATTTTATCCAGACCGCAGTTTCACAAAACATCTCACAAATTCTTTCTCAAATCGATATTTCTGAATATTTTTGCTTATTTCTTGGTTGGTAACAATGATTTGTTTTTCATATAATATTCAGTATGCACGAAGAATTAAATATACATTCACACAATCTTGAACAAACAGTAAAGGAAATTTACCTTGTCTCTGAGGAAATGTTGAGAATTTCCTAAAATTCGATGAATTTCTCAACTCTTTGTTTCTAAATGGAAAGGTTTCCATGTGCTACATATTTAATTTAAAATGTATTTTTGACTCATTATCACTATCTCTGCTTCGGACAAATATTATTTATATCGTATGCAGTATCATAAGCAAGATAAATGGCGGAGGTAAAATGTCAGCTGAACCGGCGTTAAGCGCCAATTATGATCTAGTAAACAATCGGTAAATTCATGTTTTGCGGATGTTTTGCTGCTCTTTTCTGGATATGAAAACTCTTTAAGTGTGTTTGGCTTCCAATAATGGGTGAATAGAACTGTTTAGAAGTGTATTTTAGGATACTTAAAAATTTCACAAGTAAGTCAACATACCATATGGCCGGTGCAAGGTATAACACGAGTAAGCATACCTGTCTGTGCAATTAGTGCAGCTAATGCAGTTTTTCACCTGACGAATTGTTAATACTCGTTCTTTATATGCTGAATTGTACCATAGGATGGTTTTTGAATGCCAGGCCGGGGAGGAAATACAGGAAATAAACAGGACAAAGACAAAGAAGTGAGCAAGAAGACTGACTCGCCTAGAGTTGGCGAAGATACAGGTGAGACGTTTTATCGTATGTCGGAGGGTGGCGTTTCTCCCCACCAACCTACAATTCGTCAGTTCATACGACAGGAGCTGCAATCATAAGGTGACGTAGTCTTAGAACCAGATACAAACAAAGTGCAGTCTATTGAAACCAAACTAGATAAATTAACTGCAAGTCTGGAAAAAAGGCTTCCAGGGACTATATAGATAACATACTCAAATCTCTGATAACAGAAAGTTTGCTCTAATCCACTCTGGACAAGGCTTTAGTAAATATTGCAGAAGATATCCTTAAGAAATTTGATGAAGTCAGCAAAGAAGTTGAAATACTTAGAAGAGACATTTTTTAATATGTGACTGAAAACGAACAGTTAAAATAGAAGATTCGGGTGTTAGAATATGGGGAAGAGGAAAAAAAAAAAACACTGATTGAAAGCCTGCAGACACGGGACGAATTTATACATGAGGAAAAATAATATAATTATTTACGGCTTAGATGATAGAGAAAAGAATCAGTCAGTGGACATTTGTGGAGAACGGGTGGTGGGCATGCTCAGGAAGAAATTGGGGATGCGGACCTCAGTTGAAGATGTTAGCATAGCTCATCGCTTAGGCCAGTTTACAGAATAAGGCAACAGACCTGTGATCTGCCAATTCATTTCGAGGAGGAAACGGGTGGGGGCAATTGTGAAGAAAACGTTTGAAAGGTTCGAGATTCGTAATCAAGGAGGACGTGACAAAAATAACATCTGACTTTATGGAAAACTTGAAGTTGCATTAACTCACCAAATTAGTATGTTTTTTTTACGGGAACATTTTTGCAAAGTTGAAAAATAACAGAGTGATCAGATTAAGAACGAGGGACGACCTTTCAAAATTGTTAGACCGTTTGTAAGCGGACAAAGGACAAGTGGAGTTTATATTAAGTCTGCCCTGTTTCATAACCTTTTGTCTATTTTTTCTCTATGATTATTGAATGACCTTTTGATACTATATACAGTCACTTGATTTAAACACACTGAACTACATTTCATTTCACTCGTATTTTTCCTTCTCTCATACTTAGGTTCGAGGGTATTTATTTTATTTCTTTTTTATATTTTTAAGGGAGGTAACTATTCGACTAATTGTTAATTCTAAGTGACTTTTTAAGCAGCTTTAGCAATATAATTTACAAATATTTACAACTAATGCTTTCGGTGATAAGCTTTAAATATAAATGAAAAGGTGGGGAGCCAAACTATAGTTTTTGCTCGATTCATCCGGGTCTCGTAAATGGTTGATTACTATAATGCGGAGAAATGCGGATCATGACTACCTATAAACTAAAAACGAATAGTTGAAGCTTCAAACAAAAATGTATCCCCCCCCCCCCCCAATCCTCCTGGTCAGTTTTTGAAGCACTCCAAGATTCACCTAATGCTGAACACTGGAATAGGAATGAGTATATCAACAGGATAACATAATATAAAAAGCTTCCTTAGACTGAAGTGCTTTGGGCGATTGTGCTACCTATTATTGAGTGAAATATTGCACATATCGTGTTACGTTTTCGCACAATGGGTACTGGATGCTCTATGTTGACTTTGATCTTTCTTCCACACACTATTATTTGTTTTCTAAAAAATAGTATGCCCTTTGTCAATATTTTTTTTCTTTACTATTGTTTTGTTACCTTTTATTTCATTCTTCTCTGTTATCTTTCCTTATACTTCCTTTAGCTTTGTTCTTTTCACCACTTTTTTTTCCACTACACATTTTGTGTTCTTCTTTCTATTCTCCTTTATTTTACTATCAAATTGTTACATTCTTTCTCTTTACCATACGTTTGTACACTTCAATTACCATGAAAGTATTATATATATATATATATATATATATATATATATATATATATATATATATATATATATATATATATATATATATATATATACCGTAATCACTGTAAGTCTTGGGACACGAAAAAATAATAATTTTTTTCCGTGGCCCAAGACTTATACACACTTAAAAAATATAGCATTTTCACTGTCCCAACAATTATAGACACAAAAAATGTCTGACGAAATTGGCAAAATTGGCAAGATCGCCACGTCAATAAACTGTTATAAACTACTATGATTGTTTTTATGTTATTATTTTGCATGTATATATTTTCCGATTTCTCCAACATGAAATAAAATAAAGGCAAATAAAGACTTCACAATTCACGGGTCGTTTCGGGTTTACCTTGAGACCTGTTTTATAGTGTACAGTACTTACACAGTGCAAATCGTATGCAGACTTTGCTTTATTCATAGTTTTTACCAAATCGCTTTCTTCAAGATCACAAATTGCTATTTTATATGGTATGATCCACACGCTAAAGAGTTACAGTTTGTCAGTGATATAAGCGATTTTACATAGTGATGTAATCTATATAAAAAGATACACACGTTTAATTATATAAGGTAAACCAGCATTTATTCACATAACTGTTATATATACATTAAACAATGATCATAATATAGGTTAAAATTGTGAAGATAGATCGACTTTAGAAGATCATCATCGATCCATTCAAGTTTTGTGTTTCGGCTTAATATAAAATCGTAATTTTCCAAACATTATTTATTCCACTTTGGCTTCTCTCTCTCTCATACGCAGGAATAATACACACACTTCATTAACGTCAAATTATTTTTCTTGAATTTTATTATTTTCTAAATTCTTTATCATGTACTGTATTAGTAGCCATCACTGGTGTAGTTCTTCGATGTGTGATTTATCTTTTACTCAAGAATTTTAGTACGATTACCGTAGCTGAGTATACAGGTACTTAAGGCCGCTTACATCAAAGCAAACTCCCGCCGAGTTTAAACGGTATTACAGTTATTTTCAAAGCATTATTTCTAAACTTCTTTATCGTATTTTAGAGATATTATAGAAGTTTAGTGCAGTGGTGCCTATGATTCGAAACCAAGGGATGTACTTCAAACGGCGCAAGTTAAAATCTTCAATGTACATGTGGTGACGCCATGATGTATAAACAAGCTCACTAAATGCGAGCGTTGAATCAAACGCTATTTTCGTTGTTGTCATACTGGTACCACATTTTAATGAGTTAGGTATTTACATTTTCAAGGCAAAACAAACTAATTACTGATGACTTTCAACAATTTTAATGCAGTAATGCATAAACTGACAATAATTCATAATGATAGTCCCTTTAACAACAACGAAGTCTTTTTTTTTTTTTTAAATGTCGTTGAGTTCGATAAAATACATCGATCGATTAGTAGGAAAAATAAAATCTCTAAGGTGCCCCAAGACTTATAGTACATGAAAAAATTGCTATAATTTCGTGTCCCAACTTTTATAGGTCATAAAAAAATTACTTTTGAAAATAATTAAGGGTGTCCCAAGACTTATGGTGTCCCAAGACTTACAGTGATTACGGTATATATATATATATATATATATATGCAGAATACTTATCTTAGTAGCACACAAAATAAACAAACCAAAATTTCATCTGTCATCGGGGTTTCCTTTGCACTTCGGGGTTTCCTCTGCACTTTGTTGGTCTATCCTTATATTTTAGACAGAAAAATGTGTCTCTGTTGTTACATGGTTGACAAATTAAAAATTGTTACTATGAATTGTCAAGGATTATGGGATCCAGTTAAGAGAAGGGATGTCCTGAACTATTTAAAACAAAAAAAAAATACTCAATTTATCTTCTTCAACATACCCACTTTTTCAGAAATGGAAGAATTACATACGTTCAGCTAGGGGCTATGAACGTATTTTCAATTCCTTTTCATCAAACTGGAGAGGGGTGGTTACTCTACTAAATAACAATTTTCAATTCACCATACATAGAACCAAGAAAAACAATACTGGCAAAAACAAATTCTGGATATATCAACACAAACTTTACTCTTATTAATATATATGGTCCTAACCGCGATAATCCAAACTTCTGCTTGGAAATGAAGAACAATATAGCAGCCTTCAGCAATGATTATCTGATTATAGGAGGTGATTTTAACTTAGTAATGGATCTAGAATTTGATACTTATAATGATAATATTCTGAACAATCCCAGGGCAAGAAAGCTGGGTCTTGATATCTGTACAGAACATAATTTGGTGGACATTTGGCGAGAGAAAAATATTGGTACAAAAAGATACACCTGGAAAAAAGTAACCCAATTAAGCAAGCCAGTATAGACTTTTTCTTATCTCAGAAAATATGTTTACAATGGTGGAAGAAACTATCATAGAGCCCTCCTACAGAAATCACCATTCCCTTGTAAAAGTGACTTTAGTTTTTAGAAAAACTGATAAACATAAAATGTTGTAGAAATTCAATAACTCATTATTAAAAGATTCAAATTACATTTCTCTTATCAAAGATCATGAAGGTGGCCTTTAAATGGTTGATATCAACATGTTTGTGGATTCCATTACGATAGTCTGGATCAGAAGAATGCTTGCTCTCGAGCCCAAATGGACAAACATTTTACTTGCTCTTCTCCAAAACATAGAAAAAACATTACCTTTTTGGAGTAGATTTTCTTAAAAAAGTTAATAAATACCTGATTGAGTTTTGGATAGATATATTTTCAGCTTACATAAAATTGTATAATAAGTTTACTGTTGAAAACAAAGAAGAACTCCGTCAAACACAAATATGGATGAATCCTAATATCATTATTGAAAATTCTACTGAATGTACAAACACTGGATTGAAAAAAGAATCCTCTATATAAATGACTTTGTAAATGAAGATGGTTCGTGGATCAATCTTGATAAGTTTCGTAATAAATCTGGATTCCATGTAGATTTCTTAGAATGCCAGGGGCTTTTGTGTGCCATTAAAACCTAAAGAAGTAAATTTTATGTAAGTATCAATTCTAATATACAATATCCATGTATTCAGCGATCTATTTACTTATAATAATGGATAAACAGGGCTGTACATTTTTTTTACAAAACACTCATTATCAATTATCATGAGCCAGGCTCAGTTGCAAAATGGAATACAGAATTCGGCAACTTAAATAAGAATGAATGGAATAAATTTTTTTCCTCGCCTTACAAGGTAACCAGAGGTCCTAGACTTAAATGGTTTCAAACTAAGATTTTACACAGAATTTTGGCAACCAATAATGTTCTAAAATATTGGACAAATTTCAAGTAATTTTTGTTCTCTCTGCAAAAACTCAATATAAGTTTTATCTCATCTTCTATGGGAGTGTCCAAAAACAGAATCAATATTGACTAGGTTCATAGAGTGGATCAAGAGTGAGTGCAATCATCTCTATCACTTTTATGTATCAAAGCGAGAATTTCTGCTTGGCAAGGTATGTTAATATTAAATAGAGGTAAATATATGTCAACGTTATCCAGATGGATACTATTGGCAAATATATATGAACATTATCTAGACGCGTAACTATGGTAAGAATATGTCAACATTATCCTGACGAGTAACTGAACAGTACTAGGAGTCCAGTAATTCGCATAATTAAGTGATCCACATGACCCTGCATTTGCGTAAAGGTATGACGATGTGTAGATTAGCCGTCCACGCTTTTTCCGGACATTTTTATCATCCGTTGACGTAAATATTTTGCGTTTTAAAAGAACTCGCCAGAGTAACGAGACCTGTCTAGACCTATATATCTATATATTAGTATCGCACCTCGACCCTGTCCCATTACACACTGCTGTTAGCGAGACACAGAGATAATTGTGTTTCTCAACTTAATTATATGTATTCTTTCTAAGTCTAGCTTCTAACTAGTGAAACAATATTTAGTTAAAACAACTAGTAACTATTTCCCCCATGTACATAGTTGGAAAATATTTCATATACTTTTTCTCATTCTGTGACTTAGATGAACAATTTATGGAGACGTGAATTATTGCACGATATAACTCTCTTCTATACCAGACAATTCAAACACAGAGGAAATTATATTGTAGTACGAGTATATATGCCAGTGCATCTTTGACACACCTTAACAATAGAAGTCCAATACAAACCTGACGGCAAAAGTTACAGTATGGAACCCTCGTTCTGCATGCAGATGTTGCATTTAGTTACAATACTACTGCCCGTGTATCTTCATCAAACAAACAGTGGTCCCGGTAAGTTAACACAGTTTCCACAATTTTATCTATTAATATATGTATCTATATCTTTTCATGACTTCTCTGCTATTAATATTATTATTATTAGTAGTAGTAGTAATTTAGTGATAATCGATTTCTGTAATATGTTAATTAACAACCAGTTATGATAATGTCTTTTAAATGTCGCTATTGTTGAGCACAACACATTGCGTTTATATTTCATAAATTCTAATCTGATGTCAATGTTAGGCATGGTGACCTCTTTTGATTTTAGGCCAATGGCCTGTAGTAAGAGTAATTATAGTCTTATGCCCGAGCTATTTTAAAAAGCGTCGAAGATATTGTGATACCCTCATGCAGCTCTCCACCGTGATGCTTGCTAATAAGGCATGCAAAGCTCAACAGTCACTGTCGAAGGATGAATATTGTAATTGCTCGGGTAATTGCAAATACTTGCGCACCACATATAATCACTTCTTCAAGGGTTTCAAATTGTCATTCCCAGCCCTGTATAAACCCATTTAAAGATAATAATACAAACAGACATGCATACAAACAAAAAGCACAAATACAAGCACACGTGCCCGCCTGTCATCATACAATTCTCATTCAAATATTGAGATGTGTGGTTAAGTGGGGGATATTTGGCAATGTGTAAGAAACATTCTCTATTTCACGGATTTCTTGTATTTCGAAACAGTGCGTTACTTCTTACAGTGATGTTATGGCACCCATTTTAATCTCGGTTCAAACACCATAACGAGGGATCGATTTGGTGTCATATTACCAATACAGTTGATATTCTTCTTGGATTTTATTTTAATAATAACACTGATGAAGAATTTGTTAAACAAAACTTACGTGGTAGGGAATTTCCCGACGCATATGGATTAAACGATCGCAAAGTCTAAGGAAATTGTATGTCGGCTGCAACAATCTGATTAAAATCAAGATCTCCGAGATAACGCAGATCTGACGGACACTAATACGAGGTCATGTTCTGTTTACCTTTAGATTCACCAACTTTCGCATTTATGAAAGTGTAAAACTTCATTTGGAACATGTTGTTTCCAACGATAAGTCTCCCTAACACGAAATTCAACGCTTTATTTGATAGGTTATTTACATTAAGTGGACAGGAAATTCCATACGTCAGCAGAACATAAACCTGTATGTGTGCCTGTCAGATCAACTTATTATAAGTATAACTCGATTTTCATCTCATTCTCGTCTGCAGTATTTCCTGCGGGAGCTTTACGTGAATTTTGCAACTAGCGTTTTAAGACAAAGTCGGAGTTATAATTGTACAATATTGTTTTCGCTGCAATGTAGTTTTTGGCTACTTTTGTTGTCTCTGAAAAGGCGAACTAATTCAATCAATTAATGAATCAATCAACTTCAAATTCATCACATTCATCTAGAAACTATTATTTTTTTATTTATTTATTTCTGCAGAAAAACAATAGCAATTGAAAATTTTTCTATACTTCATTAATGATATCATCTTACTAAAAATGTTAAACACTTATCCTATTAGATTTAATTTTAGGAGAGAAAAACACTGCACAAGAAACTGATGAAAGTTCCACAAAACATTAATTTCAAACAGTTTTAGCAAAACTGTGTGGGCCGTTTGGATGAAAATAATCAATATAAGGGATTTCAAACCGTATTCACGATAAAGTTTTGCCTCAGATTGAATATAAAACTCATTTTCATCCATTAGCACAGACCGACCATTATTACTAATGGACATTACTGTCAGGCTAACCCCGTGGGCATACATCGCTGACGTCATTTTATTGTGGAGCTATTTGTAGAACGCAGAACATGCCAGCGCTTGACATATACAATATACACTTTTCATCATGAAACTGGAGTTTTGGGCCTTCTTATTTGATTGTGGTATTTATTTAATCAGAATATACTTAGTACGGCCAGTTACCCGGTAAGGGATGATAGTATCGCCTTTCTCCCTGCGAGAGGAGACTTTCGCGGTCGCCAAATTGTCGGAACCATTCTTCTTCGGGTAATGCTGGAATGGTACGGCCATAATGGATCAAACCAATCAAATTTAAACAGTTTTGTATCGCTTATATTTATATGTGTTTCCTATTTACGTTTGTAAGTGTACGTCATGTCCTTAACATTATCATATATTTATATTTTCTTTTTTAAATGTTGTTACATATCTCCTAAAGGAGGTATGTAATTATGAATGAATTAATAAACAAATGCTTACATGCCTTGTAAATATTAAGCTTACAAGGCTTCGCTAAGACCCAGGCTATGTATTCACTCAAGTCCAGACTATGTGTTCACTCAAGTCCAGACTATGTGTTCACTCATGCCAAGACCACGTCTTCACTCCGGCCAAAGCCACATGTTCACGAGACTCTTCAATTTCAGTGCATGCTTAAACATAATTATTGCTTGTTTTATTAACTACACATTTCTTTCTAAGTTCATGAAATGAAAACTATTCATATCTGACAGCATTCCTCATTTCAATAAATTGCAACTTTCGTACCATTCGCATCTTTTTAATTGAATTTGTTTGTTATAATAGCTATCGTGAACTTGGCATGATATCATGAACTTAGTAAGGTATAGTGAACTTAGTAATGTATTGTCAATTTAGTAAGTACGTCATCAGACATAGGGACTTGGTGTGTGAATACTGAACCCGATTAATGTCAGAACAAACGACTTTATGAGTGTTACTCCTTTGGACACCTAATAATGAATATACAACTGATATAAACAAGCATTATTCACCGGAAAACTTCATGTTATCTCCGAAGTATTATTGCAATGTATTCACTATTGACGTTCATACATTATCGTGAACAAAATATTCGAAGATGTGGGTGTCACTATAACTTACCATAACATCCAGCTTTATGCCCCATAGATGCAATTCTGTTAGATTATATAATTTAATCTCTTTGTTTTTTGTTTACGTTATGTGTTATTTTAACGTATTATTTATGACGATAACTGACAGAGACGGCAGTGACACGGAAATAACACGGAACTGGGCCAAACATATGTAGGTATTTCGGTATGGTTTTGTTGTTTTAACATGGGCAAAAATGCAAAAACAGATGACAATGTCCAAGAGAGCACATAACAATACAGTGTACACACACACACACATATATATATATATATATATATATATATGCTTTTCTTCTGTATTTAAGGAACTGAATGGGCATATGAAGGAGAGAGAGGTAAGTTTTACTCTGGTTCTGCATTACACTTTATATGTCATCTAAATATATATAATCAAATGACTTGTTGATCACATGTATTTTTTCAATCAGAGTTCACTGTTCATTTGGAAAGGTGATATATATATATATATATATATATATATATATATATATATATTCCCTTTAACTTAAATGTTGATACGATCTTGAAAAAGAGCGCGTGTTTGCTGTTTTCGTTTATTCCTTAAAGTGGGAATTTCCACAAGGGATTTATAATACAGGCAGTGTAATCCTAAAACAGTGCTCTAATCCGTATATGAACGTTAACTAGAATAATGTTGATTGAACATGAATGCTCTACCACCCCTCTTTTGCAATATATGAATTCAATGCCAAACTGAGTTATACGCAAAATTTATCCAAAGTAAAAATTCACTATATATGGTTCAAAGCAACCAAATTTTTTAAAGGAAAGTGTTGTGTATAGCAAGATACAGTCATACTCGACGTGGCAAGATCCTGAAGCTAACAATTTGTTAATTGTCCTACCAATATGGCATTTTGACTACGTAGTTAGTTCTAGGGTATGTAAAAGAAAAGGTCAACGAACCATCAATACAATCAGTGGCGTACTAAGGGTAAATGGCGCCCGAGGCGACGATGATGGCCTATAGGGCCAGAATACGAGGACCGAATGTTTATTAGCTGTTTTGGCGCCCCAAAACCTTAGGCGCCCGAGGCAACTGCCCCGTTTGCTCCCTCCCCCCCCCCCCGTTAGTACGCTACATCATACAATTATATCACTTCTTTCGAATCATATTCATAAGCATGTGCAAGGAATTGTATCTAGTTTAGTATTATTCTTGTACATTTTGTCTCACAGATCACATTATATTTTCCATATTGAATTTTAACCTCGTGGTATACAACGATTAAATCCTATATTGCCAATAAGGGACATTTCGAAACACCTTCCACCATCTATTTGTAACCAATACGTCTCGTCTTTTGCAGCTTTCTTCGCAGCTTTGAAAAGGCTACAGAAAATATGAAAAAAAATCATCATGTACAGAAATAACCGTTATAATTTAAATAACTGTATCAATGCAACACAAATGGAAGGAAAATATAGACACCAATCTACGTCTACATTGATGGAAGTAGTTATGGATATACTATGGGGAGAAAATGATGCAAAAAGGAAATGGGAATTTAATATTACGCAGCCACTTTGAAAAATGACATTCTAGGGGGTAAAGGAATATAATGTTAAAAAGGTCCATAGGTTTAACATTCGGGGGTCACTTTGGGGCCCTATGGGAATTTAACATGGGCTGCTATTTTAGGAGTACATGGGACGGTATGGGATCGAATAGGAATTTAATGATGTGGGCCACTATGCGAATTTAACACACTTAGTAACAATCCAACACACATCCCTAATAAGCTGATGATGTAAAGTCACTACAGGGCCCACAGAGTTAACATGAACAGCTCATCTGATTAGGTGAAATTCAAAATGGCTCCTGTGATGATGGTTATGTAGGTTCCGCTCCACATTTATTTTGCACTTTTGAAAAAGGGACAGGTATAATGTGTATTTGTGTACATTTGCAACATGCAAAATGGAGAAAATGTTGGTATATCTCTATGCTACTTTCATGTACTGAGACAGAAATTTGTTTATATGTGGTATTAGAGAAACAATGAGCTGTCTAAAGCAGAAATGAACTTGAACTAGTCTAAAGTACACAAACTTCAGCACTGATTAAACTTGAGAAAATGAATTTTGCCAGATTAGACAGTCCTAGTTGCTGAATGTGCAATAAATGAATTATGTTATATTATAGTGTAGTATGTATACATATAGTGAAATTACAATATAGAGACACACAGTCATACATACAATTATATATTTATCATTGATATATATGTATACAACATATAAATTCTTTTATTAAAGTCTTATACAATTTTATATAATGCCTTAGTATTAAGCCATTGCGATATAAAGTATCTAACCGATGAATCCAGTAACTTTCTTTCTCTCCATGCACTATATCGATTGGCATGAAAGAAAAATCACGTAAAGAGTGATTATTTGTATTAAAATGTATTGAAACATTAGAGGAGAATTGAGGATCCATACAATTTTTATATGAAATAGGTGATTATTAATTCTATTCGAAACTTGTTGAAGTGTTTGTCCAATATATTGCATGTTACAGTTTTTACAGGCTATCAAATAAATCACATCAGTTGATATACAGTCAGTGTTATAACATAGAGGAAACATTTCTTTTGTATTGGAGCTACTAAAGTAGGTATTTTCGGTAATATTTGTACATCGAGAGCACAGACGTCTATTACATTTAGATGTTGAAAAACATTTTTTAAAATTTTTTCTACCGGTTTAGTTTTGATCAAACAATCTTGCAAATTCCTAGGTCTTCTATAAACAAGAATCGGCTTGCTTTTATAAAGTGTTTTAACGCTGTTTTTTATTATTATAATTTTTTTTAAATATATGTTGAGGAGACTCAAATATTTATTAATTGTAAAGCTGATATTAGGTAACGAAGGATTATATTTTATTATGCAACACCCATCCTTACTAACCAATATTCAACCTTATTAACCAATTAACCAATACGTAACCTCACTGGTCAACACTCACACACACATATAAACTCATGTGTAAGGGGTATGTAAAGAATGTAGAGAGGTATACGGACTAACACATAGTCTAACAGACCCACACATGATCTTAAATACAAACATCAACATATACTTAGGGGAAATGAGAGTTATGTGATGGTCATAAACACACATAATTACAATGCAACACCCACCTTTACAAACAAAACAGAGGATGGAAATAAGATAGTTGAGGGTGATTCGCACCTACAAGTGGACAAACACACACACAGCTTTTTAAACAGAAATAAAGAAACAAACATATTCTTATTAACAAAACAGTGGAGTAAACAGGAATTGGTGAGGGTCATTCACACCTATTTATGGACAAACACACACACACACACAAAACAAACTTATTATACAACACCTCACATATAAACAAAATAGACGATAGAAAGGAGAAAGGGCAAGGTCACCTACTTATGGAGAAACAAGCACACGCTTTAACAATCAAACACACACAAATAAAACAGAGAAGGGAAAGGTGATAGTTGAGGGATATTTACAACAACTTATGGACACATAAACACACGCGCACCCTAACTATCCAACACCACATATAACAAATAAAATAAAAATAATTGTAAACAAATTAAAACTGTTACATAAAAATTTAAACAATTTTTTTTCAGAAAGTCGAGAAATTGTAAAATAAATAATATTTGTATCATTTTTACAAATTACAAAAGTTAAAAACAAAAACTAAAAACGCCTTCCCTCTTTCTCTCTGAGTCTGTGTAATAGTATGAGTGATGGTATATATATATATGTGTTTGTTTGTGTGTGTGTGTGTGTTGCGTGTATCTCCAATTAATAATAATAATATTAATAATAATAACGAATCAAGATATTATTTATTTTAACCTACGTTTGGTTCATTCTCGTGAAATAGGAATCACAATGAAAGTTCAATCGTTTCACAGAAAGTCCATTTTGTATTCTTAGCGTCTTGCTTTGAATTTCTTGGAAGGAATGGGTTCGTCTGCTTCTTCTTCTTCTTCTGAAATCTCTTTTTTCCTCCTTTTTCTCTTCCTTCGTTTTCTTTTGACGTTCTGGACACTCTGAAGACCAATGTCCTTGCTCGCGACACACAAAACTTTAGTCTTGCTTTTTGTTTCAGGACCGGGTTTCTCCGTTCTTAGAATAATGGGTTTCTTTTCTTTGACTATGTGGACATTCTGGTGGCCAGTGCCTTTTTTTCTTGACGGGCATAACTCATATCTTCACTTTCATTTCTTGAGTGGTGTTGAGTTTCCCCATAGGATTTGTTGGACGTTGTGTATTTTCGAATCACTTTCCGTAAATCTCTCACCAGAAGTGTGATCTTCCGTTATTCTTCCATCTTCACAGGTAGGAAGTCTATCTAAGTGAAGCTGAACGATATTACTATTTCATAAAATATACCCAACGTAAGTGAAAATTTTAAAAAATGTCTTGATTTCTTTATTATTATTATTATTATTATTATTATTATTACTATTATTATTAATAGATACACATAAACATACACCAATATACTATCACACATACCATTGCACAGCTGCACAGACGGGGGAAGGAGGAGCGATATAAATTTTGTTTTTGAATTTCATAATTTCTCATTTTTGTAATTTTTAGTTTTCTAATTTGTTTTTCAAACATATTATGTTTTACAATTCTTTTAATATGTGTAATGTTTTGTTGTTTTTTTGTACTTTATGTTTCGCTTTTTCTAATCATGGATATTTATTTGCTTTCAATGTTTTCAAATTTGTGTTTTTTCTTTAAGTTTTTAAAAATTGTATTATTATTATTATTAGAATTTCTTTATATTCTTCCATATTTCTTAATGTTTTTTTCTTAATTTTTTTCATATTTCTTAATGTTTTTTAACAATTGCTTAAAATGTGTTTGCAATGTTTATTTGTTATCTTTTATCCATTTTTATTTTAAATATATTGAGAATTTTGTTTTTAATTTTTAAACATTATTTTAAAAATAGTTTTAATTTGTTATTTTGTAACTGTGTTAATTGTTCCACTTTTTATTGATTGTTTAAATATTATATATTTTATTTTTAATTGTGAATATATTTTTTTTTAAATATTTTTTTTTTCATTTTTGAGTGTGTAAATTTTTCTTTTGATTATTTTTTTAAAAACTGTTTAAAATTTATAAGCGTTTCATTTTTTTACAATTTGTTCAAATGTTTTAACTTTAAAATGTTTGGGCCATTTTTTTTTTTTTTGTATATGAAATCTCTCCTAAGTTAAGATCCATGAGTGATAATCTTTTTTTTCTTCTAAAATTTAAAACTTTTCCTTTAAATATATGTCAGATATACAGCTCAAGTAATGAAGTTCGTTATGAGCACATTATGTATTTAAAGCTGCACTTAGCTCCAAGTGTGATCAGACGATGAACTACCTTCTGCTAAGTAGAGTAGTTTTGGTCGATGTAAAAGTCAACAAGCATGTCTTAAGTCAAAGTATAGCTGCAGACTGTTTCAGTTTAGAATCAAGGTGCAGTGGGGACGCTGGGGTGTGTGTGTGTGTGTGGGGGGGGGGAAATGATAGGAATAAGCTGGAGTTCAGAGGCCGGCTTTTTTTTTGGCATTCTTTAGTTGACTTCAAACATAGAGCTATAGAACTTAGGATAACTTCTTCTGACTAAATTTTACTGGCTTAGACGTTGAGCTAGAGTTTGAGCTAGGGACTAAATGAGCTTCCGCTTTGGTTCATGCTAACAAAATACGCGAACTTATTATGTACAGGCCTTCCAATGTATGGAATGCCAATGCAATCAGGGCAAAAGTTCATAGTGTATAAAAAGTAACACCTGATTGTAGCCCATGTCAACATTTGCGAAATGAGTGGTTGGAGCAGTGAGTTTCTTCTATGGATCTGATTTTTCACCAATATTTTAGGTAACGTTTTTCCTACATTAAAAAGGAAATGCAATGTACATTTACACCACATTAAATAATGACTAAATAACGCATCCATTTCAAACAACTGTGATAAGATATAACATTTCTTTTTTAATCACATTGAGGACCAAGCCATTGGCATGTTAACTTCCCCCATTGTGCCGGATTCCGCCAATCGCCTGTCAGCATCCGAACGACTAAGACTATCGTGGATAGTGATTGGCTGGTTCCATTTCAAATGAGAGGTTGTGACTCCCTAGACAAACTGCAAATGCATCTAGAAAACAAGGGGTATACCGGTAAGCGGATGTCCGAGTTCATTTATTTCATATGAACTCCTCAATCACGACCGTCAGTCTCTAAACGTTTTTGACTACAACAAGTAACATAAATATTTGGGCGTTTAGTGTGCAGGGATTAACCCAGTTGAAAATTTAATTGCAGACATATGCTTCACATAACACACTTCAAATGGAACAGTTATATAAATAGTTATCCGAAATAATACAGTTAATCGAAGTAGACAAAGACTCATCGAAGTAAAAATCAAATCATTTCTGCTATCGTGTTCTTAGTGCCATACAAAGACAAACTGGATAACTTGCATGTAGTGAAGATTCCTTTTCAGTATGATAATAAAAATAAATCCATGAAAAGAACTACAAAATTGAAGAATATCAGGAGGAAAACATAATAGTAATTACTTTTAATTCCTGTGAAGAAGCATTAGATTTAATAAATATGCGTTAACATCTACAGATATTTTTTTGGGGGGGGGGGAGGGGGTCCATTTCTAACATCTTTGAGTCTTCCTTGCAGTCGAGATAGATATTCAGGGTGGACCCATTTCCATTACTGGGGGAGATCTGACAGATATTTACATAGCCAAGCAGTTACATTTCCATTGGGGAAAGATTGATCAACGTGGATCTGAGCATAACATCGATGGAAAATATTTCCCTATGGAGGTAGGCAGAAAATAAGTATATATAAAACATTTATCTATGTTTATACAACAAATATATGCGAAACACATTCGAAAACTGCTTGCTCTGAGGGCAAATATAGTTAACCATATGCGCCCTTGCGGATTGTTGAGATCAAGTTCTCAATCATATCCCTTGATCAAGTATTGACATCATTGAGATTATGACGTCAGAATGTGCATGACGACATAAACTACCATACGCTAACATGCAAAGAACTTGATCTAATGACTTTCTTTCAGATTGATATAAATTTTACTTTGTTAGACTTAAATGTCCGATTTTGTATGTTTTGTTTTTTTAGTCATGAATTTAATATACCTTTTTAAAGTCTCACAGTGACGTCTACCGCCCCAAAATTTCTACTCAATTTCGTGCAACTTATTTTTTTATATAGGCCGTGTTTTGGCTTTCCATGGCATAGCGATGAAAGCCGAAGCCACCCGTGTGGCTCAAGCTTCCGTTGTATAATGCGCCGGAAAAATCAGAATTTCTGCTGTTTTACTGAAATTTTAAGTATAAGGGTTAGACTATGGCTAAGTCTGCGCTGTTCCCTGGTGTAAGAGAGTTATATATCGCTGGTATGGAACAACTCATGTGCAACTGAAACAGGACATGTACACAAATAATCGAAGAGTGTTTTCAAGGATATCAAATATTTCCGGACTAAATAAAAAGCGCAAGGAATGCCGAGGTAAACCAACTTTTAGTGTCAGCTGCTGTATTCTATGTGCTGTGTTGTGTTGTATTATGTTTTGTTTTGTTTTGTTTGTTACTGTTTTTGTATAGTCTCGAATACACTCTTACATATGCACTTGGTATCGTTATGTTTGACGTTGTAATGTAATGTAAGGTGCATGTTTTCGGGTCTATAAATATATCAAAGAGCTGAAGGTACAGATAGGTTTGTTTGCCACCTATGTCCTTTTCCGAAACGACTTTCGAAGGCAACAAGGCACACTTTTAAATAATAAATACTGTAGTACGCAATTTTTGGGGGATTCTACCTTATGCGTACATGTTTATAGCTAAGGCAGTGTACGTATGTTAGCCATGCCTGTTGTATGAGTGTACGTATGGCAGGCTTCCAGCGTTTATAAAACAGCTAAAACATTAATTTTATTCCTTTATGAAACTTTTGGAAGTCATATTATCTTTCCTATATTTCCTTTAAATCCTCATGTGTAGATATTACAAGTAGTAAAATAGTATTGTTTATTTTATAGTTGTCGTTGTTCGTAATGTGTAGAGTTTTTCTATCCAATACAAGATCATTTGTGTATCGGCCTAGTTCTTCAGACTAAATTCATTTAAGACTCAAAAGTAATGTTGTTACGAACATCCGTTTCTTATGGGATAATTCCAATATTTTAAAGTATACATCTTACTGCTATATTTGTTGGCAAAGCTCCCTCCCCCCCCCCCTCTCTCTCTCTCTCTCTCTCTCTCTCTCTCTCTCTCTAACAAGCATATTGGTACACAAATGAATAAATTTCACAAAAGAACATCCACAAGAGGCCACAAACTGAAACAAATATTATAGAATTATATGACCTTGGTTGTGTATCTATCGAAGTTTAAATTTTACCTAATATTTCATAAAGTAAATAAAGTCGATATCAACTTAATGAGTGATTAAGTAAAATTTACACTTCGATAAATACCAAACCTTGACCATTTAATACTTATAATTTCAATTTCCCTCTTTCTGTCATCCAATCAGCGGACTCCATCAACAATTTGATTTTAAGCAGCACGTGGTTTATTTTCATTAGCATCTTCACTTGGCGCCAGAACATCTAGCCCCATCACTGCTAACGAAGGGTTGTCGATCCGCTTCGTTCATCATTGATGTGGAACTAAGTGTATCGGCGACTCTTTGCTATATAAGAAGACCTAGCCTGTACAGGATCACATAAAATGTATATAAAGGTGACAGTGATTTTGTTTTCAGCAATTATGCTTACATGTTCAACATTAATTGTGCATCCTTTCTACGCATTTCGATCTTTGAAAACAAATATCATGCCCATTTTCAGTGCGATTCAGTGCTCCTTACGTCATATGACCCTGACATTGCACAACAGCTGATCAAAGCACATTGGCGGAGTAAAAATACAATAATTTATGAACATAGAGTTGCTTGTAAAGCCTGCCATATGCTTTGTTTGCCTACAAAGTTGAGTGTTGGAGTGCAGGAAGGACGGTGCAATTGCATTTTGAACTTGTAATAGAAGATATTATCTGGGCTTGCAAATTTTGATCTGAAGTCACGGAGAAGATGGTGGGAGGACATCGTTGTTGTTATTATTATGGAACTGTTACAAACAAAGTTTGACCTTAAGTACAATGGAAACCGATTGAGACCCAAAATTAGTTCCCAGAATTTACCAGTGTGAAATTTAATTTCAGACTAGTAAGTCAAATGACAGTTTACAGCCAATCACGTGGCAGAAGACGAGTCAATTCAAAACAAATGGAATTATTAAACTTTATTAACACGAATTCCAATATTATTGAAACTTGAGCGTGGATGAAGGTCTTTCACTTCCTTTTCTATTAACACATTTATCGTTATATGCCATTTAACACCACCTACCTATAATTTAATAATAGCATAATAAAATCAATCAAAACAACTTATTTCAAGATTCAAAGTTTTCATTTATTCACGGAAAGCGAGCAGAAATTCTCGAAGCTAAAATAAACTTCAAAATGACGAATAAATCCGCAAAAGTTTAATTTCTGCCACACAGTCACAAAGTCGGTGAAACACCGCTGGTATGGTCACTCGGCCCTCTGATACCTGTTCTCGCGAGTTTCCTTTGTTTCTGCCGTGATTGTCATCAGTCCATTCAGGTCTTCTTTCGATCGTTTTTTTTTTCATCGCAATAGGAAGGATGGAAGCAAGTAGGTGCACATTTATCCAGCGGGACGATTTACCCAAATACAACCAAATACATTGCAATACTGAACAACTAGACCCAAATACTTCCCATTAACAACCCAGATGTACCCAAATACTTCTCATAAACGATCCAGATGTACTCATATACTACCCAAATATACCGAAGTATGATTAATATACACCAACGTGTTTATGGGACTTCATTCTAAACGATTCAGTCTTTTAAAGGATAAAACTGACAAATAGATAGATTCGTATATATGAATTACGAAAGATACAGAGAACAAAGATCAGTGGATATCAAGCAAAGACTGATAATATTGCATTAAGACCTATTTCTGGAATTAAGAAAGCTAATGGAAAAAGGTTTTTAAAGGAAACAATAATATTTTCGAAATAAAGAATTCATGCAGATATAAAATTTCGTCGGATTAAAAATTACTGTAAATTAAGGTAGAAGAAAGATATTTACGTCACAAGTCAAAATTTCTACTATATATCAAATACACTGATTAGATCGAATTTGGATATATTTGGGTATGAAACTCGTATTGGAGTAGAATTTAGGTGTGTGTGAGTGTAATTAAGTCTTATGGGTTGCGTATTTGGTTAATCGTTCCTCTGCATATATATATATATATATATATATATATATATATATATATATATATATATATATATGTGTGTGTGTGTGTGTAACTTAATAACAAAAACTAGATGATGTCAATTTCATGAACGATGATTTCGATTTGTTGGCAATAATTATGAACACTAATGTTGTAATCAATATAAATTTGTGTCTTTTTAATCATTAATAAAATAAAGTAAGTAAATTGTGAGAAAAATATCAACTGATGGTTAGGCACCGACAATAGGAAATCCCATTCGAGAGGTTGTATTATAAATCTTCAGCACCACACAGCCTCGAAGAATATAAATAAGTAACCGTTCGACTAGGATTTTCTTGTCTCTATGCCAATCATAAGAGAAATGCTGTTATACTTGGATATAGAAAAGATTCCAATTTTCCACCCGATAATGCACTTGCAGATTGGTGTTCTCGTTTTTTAAGGAAAGAACATAGCCCCGTTCCCACTCATCTGTCGGTGCATTTTCCAGCAGCAGATGTGCATTATGTGACGACAGATTGGGGTGTATACTGTTTGCAGTTGGATGAATGCTAAACACAGATTAAATACAGTATGTACCTGACTTGGCAGTGATTTCAAATCTGTACAAGACTTTTACCAAGATAGAAACACAATGATAGGATTTCATAGTATGACCATGAATTTTCATGACTGCTTGACTGAATGTAGGGACTTCATGTTTCAGATTCATATTGTGACTTTTATTGTGAAGCACAAGATCTGTAGTGAAGCTTTAGATGCTGAAGATGGTCTAGCTGCGTTCGCATTTCTCTTTCAGATGCATATTGCACACTATAGTACGAAGTACAAGAACTTTAGTGAAGCTTTGGATAAACAAGATGGTCTTGTTGTGCTCGCATTTTTGTTCGAGGTAGGGTCTCTTGAGTCTGTGTATCATCATTCAGCGTCATAACCTTATTATTAAGCTTTGGATAAACAAGATGGTCTTGTTGTGCTCGCATTTTTGTTCGAGGTAGGGTCTCTTGAGTCTGTGTATCATCATTCAGCGTCATAACCTTATTATTAACTTAATATTATACTTCTTCTTCTTTGCTATTGATCTTTGCTCTTTTCATACTACGACCGTCAACGTAGCTTCTATTGTAAAGCATTTAGCTACATGATAAATGTTTATTCTTCATTCTTTCAATTTTCGCTGTTCGTGTTTCTTATGGTTTGTTTCTTTAAGTGAAATATCTTGTGTGATGTCTTGTACCGCTTTTATCTATTGAAATTGGCATCTTTTATTTTCATTCTCTCAGTCCTACATGCAAGCTAACTAAAGATTGTGTATCGTTGCTTCTAAAGTATATCCAGGAAATATATCTATAATATAGTAGTCATGTATATGAATTAGCGCACTAAATTATTTACATTAACTAAATTATTAACTTAATTTCACAGAAGAAAACATTTCAAAGTGACAGAGGATGTCAGACGCAGAACAGTCATACTGCTTTTATTCTAACGAATCTATATTTTCTATATCTGAGTACAAGTGCATATCCAATAAATAGTATTTCTTTAATTCTTGTCCCTTTCAGGTTGGAAATCACAACGATCACTTAGATCACATCATCAATCATTTCCCGAAAGTACCCTTCAGAGGTAAATATTCACTTTATGAAACAAGTATTTATGCTTGTATAATGTACACCCAATTGTGAAGAAAGCAAACCTAGATCTACCCTCCGACAGTACGTCAGTAAATTATAGCCTACGGTGGTAATAGTCACGGCATCAAAATATAATTTATTTGCAAATATGTACAAAATAGTGAAAGCGGCACATAAAGAGACAGCTGACTTTAGTAGACGCTGTTTGCAGTGAGAGTTACATATGAGCAAAGGAGATATGGCCATCCAGATAAGGATCATTTGTGCCCACTATACATTACTTTCTTCATCATATTGTAGGTTATTTCTCTTGTAATAGAATTCACCTTTATGTGAATAGATACAAGTACCAAAAATAAAGAATTACAAAGCACGTTCTTTTTTAAGTTCATATTATTTTCTCAAAGAGTATATTCACTAAATGGGGTTGGGGTTGACGGGATATTTTGGAGTATGGTGGAAGGGAAATTTAGCATTACGTTTGGGCATATATGTGGTCTAATCGGAATTTAACATTTCATATGGGACACTATGGGACCCTATGTGAAATCCATGTTAAAAATGTCGACTTACTATGGGGCCGTACGGTAATTTAAAATGGATTGGACAATATGGGGCCCTTTGGCGCGGTATGGGGCCCTATGTGAATTTAGCATTACGGATGAGACGGTATGGGGCGATATGGAAATTTAACATGACGAATGACACTATGTGGACGTATCGAAAGCTAACATCAGGCCCTACTTACGGAGAACAACCACATTGGAATTTGTTATTATTTTTTTTCGTGTGTTTAGCTGGTATATATCTTGTCAAAAACAAGGTTACAAATTATAAATTCGCCGCAATGTGTATGTTGTTTTCATATTCAAGGATACTTACACTTCTTTTTCAGACACCAAAAAAAACATGACATTGTTGTTGTTTTCAGGATTTGTATATTTTAGAAGAGGAGTGTCTGTACTTGTAAAGAAAACATTTTATTCGTATTTAGGAAAAGGAGAAGAAACTAACAACATTTATAGCAGCTTACTAATGATAAATCTGAATGGAACAATATGGAGAGACAAATACACATATAATTTCAGACAACACCAGCGCACTCAAGCAAATGTACATTACGCCGATGCATACAGTGAATTTATATATATATATATATATATATATATATATATATATATATATATATATATATATATCTGCAAATCATCCTGAAACACTAGTGTGCACTTTCAGATGCAATATTGTGCAGTACATTTCTTCATAAAAGTATCTACCATGCGATGACATTCCTGAGTTTTTTTGGTGTAAGTTGTTCTTACTTTATCGACTGTCATGTTGCACATGTAGAACTTTATACTAAAAAAGTTGTAAATGAATTTAAATTTCAATTTTTTTAAACTGGTGTCTTATTTGCAGAAAATGAGATATTCAGAAGTAAAACCTGTTTTTCCTTTACATGTCTCCAAGTACATTCCCTCTTTCGAACATGAAAATGAAATGTATATTAGAAAAACACAATCATAATGACTGACACGCACTTACTGTTCCAAATAAACGCGCAATCACACATACAAATGGGGGTAGGATATGATATTTTGTTAATACAAAAAAAACACAATCACACATACAGAGGTAGTTTATATGTATTATACTAACACACAATCACACACACAGAGGTAGTTTATATGTATTATACTAACACACAATCACACATACAGAGGTAGTTTATATGTATTATACTAACACACAATCACACACACAGAGGTAGTTTATATGTATTATACTAACACACAATCACACACACAGAGGTAGTTTATATGTATTATACTAACACACAATCACACACACCAATGGGGGTAGGGTAGGATATTTTTCATTGCAATCACTTATTTGATACAAACAAATAATCGCATGTGCAAATGATGGGTAGTGAATGACATTCTTTTCATACAAACACACAATCACACATACAAACGAGGGATAGGGTATAACATTTATTCATACTAATCATTTTAATTTTTAAACAAACACAATTACACATACAAAACGAGTGTAGTGTGTTTTATTTATACAAACATACAATCACACATACATATGGGGGTAATTAATTACACTTATTTCAGACAAACGCACAATCACATCTAATTGAGTTGGGTTGATATATGTTTCATACGAAAACAAATCACATACACACTAGGGATAGATTATGTTATTTTCTTCATGGCAATCATTTTTTTCATGCCAACAAACAATTGCACATAGCAATGGTGGGTATGCTATATTATTAGTTCCATTCAAATATAAATTCAAACACAAAAACTGAGGTAGGGTATGATACTTTATCATATCAACACATAATCACATATATAAATTAGTCATACGACACGATATATTTTCAAACCAATAACCCTTTTATCATTTGGTCACACAATTACACAGACTAAAGGGGTAGGATAGGATACTTTGCTCATACTAGTACACAATCACACATACGAATGGGGCTAGGGTATAATATTATTGTTCATAAAACACACAATCACACGTTAAAATGGAGGTAGCTTATAACATGTTTTCAGACAAACACACAAATCGCACAGACATGTGTTACATATAAACACATAATACACACACACAAAAGTGTGGTAGAGTATTATATTTTAATACCAGTATTTTTTTCATGCAAATACAAACTTTGTAATACAAACGGGGAGTAGGGTATGGTATTTTGTTCATACCAATCACTTTTTCCAACAAAAACACAATGACACATAGAAAAGAGGGTGTGATATGAAATGTGTCATATCAATAATGTTTGGGGGTTTTTTTCATACAAAAAGAGAATTACATATTCAAACAGACAATTAGGGTTATATGTAATGTATTTCCTACAAAATACACAATCACGCAATAAACAGAAAGTGTGGTATGGTCTTCTTCCTATACCATTTGTTTATGCAAACACACAATCACACATACAAAAGAAGTGTAGGGTATCATATTTGTTCATACCAATATTTGTTTTACACATACATACAGTTACAAAACGGGGTAAGGTATGAACATTTGTCATACAAACACACAATCACACATACAAATGGAATAGGGTATAACACTTTTTTCATGCAAACAAACAATTACACACACAAATGAGGGGTAAGGTATGAACATTTGTCACACAAACATGCAATCACACATACAAATGAGGGATGGAGTATACTATTTTTGTTCATACCAATAATTATTCCACAAAAATCACATTTAGACATACAAGAAGGGAATAGGTATGATATTCTTTTCCAACAGACACACAATCACAGACAAATGGACACAAAATTACACATGCAATTCATGAATATTATCTGATTTTTTTTTCATACAAGCACACAATTCAACCTTCAAAGGTTATGATAGCATTACAGATACAGTTGAGGTAGGGAATGCTATTTTCTTCGTTCTAATCATTAGTTTCAAACAAACGCATAATAACACAGTCAAAAGTGGAATGGTATAAATATTTTTTTAATTTTTTTTTTTCTTCATACAAGCGCACAATTACACATAGAAAATGGGTAGGGTAAGATATTTTTCATACAAAAACATAATTACACATACAAAATGGATCGGGTAAGATAATTTTCATACAAAAATATAATTACACATACAAAATGGGTAGGGTAAGATATTCTTCATACAAAAACATAATTACACATACAAAATGGGTGGAGTAATATATGTTTCATACCAACACAATTGCATATATAAAAGGGGCGTAGGGTATGATATTTTTCCATCAGAACATACAATGAAACAAAAAAATGAATGATATAATATAATATTTATTCATACCCATCAATACTTGCAAACAAACACATTTACACGTACGAAAGAAGGCAGGGTATGATATTTTATTCATACAATCCTGCAATCACACATGCAAATAGGGGTAGTTTATAATAGTTCTTTCAGACAAACACACAATTACACATACAAATGAGAGGTAAGGTATGATATTTGTTACATACAAACACACAATCACACATACAAACAAGGGATAGAGTATGCTATATTTCCTTCCAATCATTTCTTTCTCATGCAAACAAAAATTACGCATGAAAATGGTGGATAATGTAAAATAGTATTTTCATTCAAATACAAAATCACAAACACAAATTGAGTTGGAATATGCTGGATTCTTTCTTCTTTAGGAAAACATATATTTACACACACACGATGAGTAGGGTATGATACGTTCAAAAACACAATCGCAGATACAAATGAGGGATAGGATACAATATATTTTCATACCAATTTTTATTTCATTCGTATGATATGTTTTTCATACAAACACACACACTCACACATACACATGGGGGGTAGCCTATGATATTGTTGCATAAAATCACACAATTATACATACAAATGAGGGAATGCGGTATGATATTTTGTTCTTACAACCACATTATTACACATACTAAAGAGGGGTAGTGTATGATAATTTTTCATACAAACATACAAGTACATATACAAAAAGGGATAAGATACGATTTATACAAAGCAATATTTGTCATACAAACACACAAATTACACATACAAAATTAGAATAGACTATGATATGTGTTCACACAAACACAATCACACATACTAATTTGGAATAGCGAATGTTTGTTTCTCATAAGCAATCATTTTTATTAAAATATAAATGTACACATAAATAATTTGTGTACGGCATGATCTTAATTTTATCAAATACACAATTACACACAGAAGGGTGTAAGGTATGATATTTTGTTTATACAAATACACAATTAGACAGACAAAAGGGGTAGGTTACGAATTATTTTTCTACAAATACACAATTACACATGTAAATATAGGGTGTGGTACGTTTTTTTCGTCGAAACATCCTAGCACACAATTACACATACAAATGAGGGTCAGGGCGTTTCACTTTTTTAATTCAATCCCACAACAACTGGGACAAATGAGGGATAAGGTATGATATTGTTTTCTAGTCAATCTTTTTTTTTTCTTCATGTAAACACACAGTTACACATACAAAAGTGAGGTAAGGTATGATATTTTTTGTTAAACAAACACACAATCGCACACATAAAGTGAGGTAAGGTATGGTATTTTGTTAAACAAACACACAATCGCACACATAAAGTGAGGTAAGGCATGCTATTTTGTTAAACAAACACACAATCACACACATAAAGTGAGGTAAAGTATGATATTTTGTTAAACAAACACACAATCACACACATAAAGTGAGGTAAGGTATGATATTTTGTTAAACAAACACAATCGCACACATAAAGTGAGGTAAGGTATGATATTTTGTTAAACAAACACACAATCACACACATAAAGTGAGGTAAGGTATGATATTTTTGCACCCAAAAGCACCATTACATATAAAAATTAGTGGTAGGGTATGATTTATTTTCAAACAAACACACATGCAAATTAGGAATAAGGTAATATATTCTTTACATACAAATCATTTTTGTCATACAAAATACACAGTTACAAATACAATAGAGTGGTTAGGTATACTATTTTTTCACTCTCACAATCTCACACACAAATGGGGCTTGGGTATTTTTTTCTTCTTCAAACAAACACACAATTAAGCTTAAAAAGCTGAGTAGGGTATGATATTATCTTATACATAAACACAATCACACATACAAAGGGTAGATAGGATTTGATATTTTTATAAGAATCTTGTTTTTCTACAAATACACAATTAAACATACAATAGGGGTGTGGTATTTGTTTCATGCCAACACACAATCACACATACAAATGAGGGGTAGGGTAGGATATTTTTCTCATACCAACCATTTATTTTCATTAAAAACCCTATACAACTACACTTGCACAAAAGAGATAGAGTATGATATTTTTCATACAGACACACAACTACACATACAAATGAGGGGTAGGGTAAGCTATTTTTCATATAAACACACAATCTCATACATAAATCAGGGATAGGGTTGGATTTTTTTTCATACTTTTTATTTTTGTTCATACAAATACACAATTACACATAAAAAAAAGTTGGTAGGGTAAAGTATTATTTCATTCAAACGCACAATGACACACAAATTGAGGTAGCGTATAGTATATGTTCATACAAAAACAATTGCAGATAAAAATGAAAGGTAGGGTATGATATTTTTATTCAGACAATCACATAATCAGATATAAAAATTAGGAATAGAGTATGATAACTTTTCATAGCAATGATGTTTTCATAGAAACACAAAATTACAAATACAAAGAGGGCGTGGGGCATAAGGTATACTATTTTCTCATTAAAATAGGTATTCAGACACACAAATGGTGGTGGATTATGATATTTGTTTTCATGCAAAAGCACAATTGCGTGTACAAATAATAGGGTATGGCCATTTTTGTTCCATACAAACACACAATAACACATTAAAATAGTGGGTGGGTAAGTTTAATACACATTCATCAAGCGGGTAGGTTTTGATATTTTTGGATACCAATCATTTGTTTCTGCAAGCACACAATTATACATGCGAAACGTAGGTGTGGTATTGTTTTGCTCAAACAAACACACAATCACATATACAAATAGGGGTAGTATGATATTGTTTTCATACCAATCATTTTTCTCATACAAACACACAATTACACATGGACAAGTTCAGTAGGGTATGCTGTTGTTTCATGTCAATCATTTTTATTATATGAGCACACAACTACGCATAGAGGTGGTGGTAGGATATGATCATTTTTTTCATATCGTACGATATTGTTTCTGATCGTGTACACTAGTATTTGTGGATTATTGGCAGACATATAATAAAGTATGTCACTGAGTGCATTGGACTCTTAGACATTGATCAGTATGCGTGGGTGTTGCCTGTTTTTAGGGGTGTATTTGTCTGTGTCTCCCTCAAGTTCCATTCCCATCTTAAATTTCATACAATGTTTCATTAGTTTGCTGCATTATATGTTTGGTAGTGAGCAACGTTCCTTCCATATTTGCCCAGCTGAGAAAAAAAAATCTTTTCTTTACAAGTAGACACACTCTTCGTCTAAACTATCCTCATCTTGTTACAGAAAATGTTCTTTTATTTTGCTGTTAAAAACAAATTGTAACTTTCCTTCAGTTTAAAAAATATACCCATTACGGCGTATTTAGAACTTGTAATCTTGTTTTTGACAAATTTGTTTAATGCTTAGCAGACGACAAATATTAGTGTATTTCAGTGCGGCTGTTATCTGTATTTAGGCTATAATGTCGTATTTCCATATAGCCCGATTGTGTCATCCGTCATGGTAAATCTCAATTGTTTTCTTATCTGAGCAACTCTCTTTTTTTTTTCAAACACTGCATAGAATTATTTCAGTAGGCTGCGATTTAAAGATACTGCACTAAATCCAGAATCGATCCAAATGATCCTAGCACCGTGTGATTTGTGTTAGTGCTTGACTAGAAAGCATGTAGAGATTTACTGACCCTGCAAAATGGTCTCAGCTTTGATTTGTTTTAGCAAAGCGATCATTTAATTTAAAAACATCGGTCATTTTAATGACTTAGAAGGCATGGTTCTGTCAGGGCATTCACTTGACCCGGAATCATTACTCCTCCGCTCTCTCCCCTGTCTTTTCCTGATATTAGCTTCATATTCACTTACATGAAAGGATAAATACAAAGCTTTCTAAGCATTAAGACAACAACAAAAAAAATGAAAACTAAAATTCTCATATTGATCATGGACAAATAAAAGAGGAAATGTACAGTATAAGGTTATTTCTTTTACATGTAACCGCACAATATTAGAGAAGTTTTCCTTGCGCCAGCTTCTACCCAAAACGCTGGACACATATTGCCGTTACTATGGAAGCCTAACCACTCCCCCTTGTTATGAGAGTGTCATCTGGTTCATATTCTACGAAACGATCGAGATTTCTGAAAATCAGGTAAACTATCAAACGTGACCTAAAGAAATGTCCAAGTGTTTTTTTATTTTTTTAATCTTTCAATTTTTCAATTTTTTCTTTCAATTAAATTGTCATAACTAAATAAAACTGATGTTTGTGGTTAAAAATACACCCGATACTTCTGGAAATTTTGTATTTGAATAGTTCTACAATATCTCTTCCCTGCTGCAGATGCTAAATGATTTCTCTGCAAATTGTTATCAAAACATGTGGAAGCAAAAGCGTATGAAGACATATCAGCAAAAAAAAAATGTATGCACATGTGTGGATTTTTTTAGTGGGGGGGGGGGGTATTTTGGGGTTTGGTTTTAACGGCACTTTTAACACATTATTGATTATATCATGCCGAGGAAATAGGAGCAAAGTGCCCTCCAAAGTACACACCGAGGCAGCTGACCCGGGATGACCTGGGCGGGTATATAACTCGCAATCCTTGGATTACGATTCTGACACTCTACCAACTGAGCTAGTACGATTCCCGTATGTATGCATGGATGGATGTATGCATTTATGTAAGTATATACGTACGTATATAAGTGTGTGTTTAAGTATATATATATATATATGGCTTGATGGCTCTATATCCATGTAAGAAGGTAGATAGGTAGGTGCACTTATGAAATTTCCCCTTACAGTCGATCAATTATGGGAAGAAAAGATTATATGACAAATAAGTGGATACGAACGTTAGCTAAATTATAAGAGAGTTTCATTTAGCTTGTAATTTACAACTGAGAATTTCAGATATGGTGATTTGACCATCACTCTTTTATTTAGTTTGTAAGATGTTCCAATACCTTTCTTTTCAGTTAAAATCATTCAGACAAATTGTCCATCAGAATTTTGCCAACGAAACAATCAGAGATATATCGGATGACTACCGACCCCCTCAGCACCTTAATCAAAGAATAATTTCCTGCAGCAAAAATATGAAGACTAGAAGAAATAAAACAGCAAACCAGGCCAGGCCGACAATACATCCTGGTCAGCAGCACTCGTTTATGTGGCCTCTGTGACATTATTGATACTTCTGAAGGCTCTTACTCATTATGTGCTGATGATAAATTTGCTTCTAGCCTATATGAATCCCCAGTATATGATATTAATCTTCTGTTTCAACCTTGTAGATAAAATGGTTATGAGAGGATATGGATTGTTGTTTCAGTCAGTCCTATGCAAATAGTTTATCCCAAATGCATTGTTGGCAGATTATGTCACAGAATATGTAGACATTCTGTTAGTTTTGCTATTTCTCCATCGGAATTAGAAATAGATGCTAACTTAAATGTTTTTCTATTGTCGTATTGTGATGTATGCAAATACAGTAAAGTGATTTTGTGAACCCACATCTTAATATATGTTTATATATGGTTTCAAGCTGTACAGATTTTTTTAACTAATAACTAAAGGAAATATATAAATGCAACGTAAATCAGAGCACATGCGAATTTGAAAACTCATTTTTGTTTTAATAAATCTCCATCAAATACTATTCTATCTATAGTTAACATTGTAGGATTGTTTATTCCAAGGGCTGCTGAACAATGTGATCGCAGACTCTGTATGAAAGATAGCGTAGTGTCACTTTTAGCCTTCATATACACGCACAGTCAGCTTTACTGCCTAATATATTTAAATTCAAAGTAATGGCAACCTCATATACTTTAGTCCATTTTGTTCTCATATTTTTATTTTTTACAACGTGGAAAAACTAGAACAGAAGCTTTGCTTTCCGTTTTATAAAAAAGAAATCGCTATAACATTGAGATGGCCTTGCTATCTCAGTTCCAGATATCGGTTAGTTTGCACAAACCGTAGTGAAACTTAAACCCTCTAGCGAATTTGTTCTGAGAGGCAGAGTTAAAAAGTATAACTGTATGAACTGAGTTCAAGATCAAATAATATCACCTAATTCGTACAGAGGAACAATTTTCAGTGGGAAACTGCTACCGTTTCGGATTAAGCGCAGGATAAGCTTCCTACTGCCCAGCAGTGACGATATGCTCAAAGGCTATAGTCTGTTTCAGAATCTAGCTACAATAAATAAACTGCATTGGAAGTCCCCTTCATTTTGCAGAGACTGCCTGTATACTGCTCCTACTCATTTCAGTCGGAAGTGCTCTATGAATAAGATATGATGTTCTTATGTAGTGATCATTTAGCAGTGATAGCCAATATGCATCTATGCAAACTCGTCATGTTTCACATAAATACGTATCACTTGTTGTGATCAGTCGTGGACAAGAAAATAGCGCTGTCTGAAAAGGTCGGCGAAAGTTGTGAATTTACAGTTTGACCAATTCAGTCGCTGTTACGCTCAATCCCAAATGATAATAAGTTTAAATTCTTATCAAACCCAGATGACACTTTTAAAACACCCGTCACCAAATCTAAGAAAAGTTAAAACATTGCCTTCAGATCAGATTAGAGTAGAATGACTTCGACAGTTCTTGAAAAAAAACAGATTGCTATAGCGGATTTATTGTGTGTCAATTTAAATTATTACTTCTAGAATGGTAACAAGCCCAGACAATCAGATGCATGATCACCTCTTTAATATACGTGGATGTCGCTCATAATCAAACTCATCCAAGATCACAATCAACTCTTGTTAGACGGATGATCCACGACGCAAAACAGACGAAGGACGCAGGGAAATACCAAAAGCTCACTTGGCCTTCGGTAATAATTAATAGCAAGTTGCAAGTCCATTCAGGATCTTCTCAAGCAAGATCAATTTTTGAAAAGAAAGAAAAGACGATAGCCAGGTCAGAGTAACTCCGATCTCTTACTAGTTGATCGACAGTATGCCTAAGTAAACTGAAGCAGAATGACAGGGTCTCTTTGCTGTTAAAACGCCTATTCATCGAATATCTCCCGTACAAAGAGCAGACCGCAAACAACTGGTCAAAGACACAGGCACGTCCTGCAACCACGACAAAGATAGACGAAGGTAGAGTGATATCGATTCATATTACCTGCCCAACAGTTTTCCACATAAACGGGGGCACAATGTCAACTTTCTACTGTTGACAAGCCTCTGACATCACATCCTTTCTATCACCCACATATCGGCCCAACACAGCGACAAAGAAACCTGGCGCTTCCACACTAAACAGAACTCAATACATTCGGCGGCTTCAGACCACTCACGTCTATAAACTCATACTAACATGGCAGCTAAGAAGTTTCCTTAGGAAGTTAACTTTCTCTACCAACATCTGCACAATCAAAAGTCATGATGATATACGTCACTCCTGAAGATGTTTCCAAAGAGAGCCTAGCACGCTCGCGGCTGTCCAATCCGAACCACCGATACACTGGGTCATTCTGCGATCGAACAAAGAAACCTCACACCAGAGAGCACAGTCTGAACAATATCAAATAGATGAGTACAGAAAATCAAAGATATGCAATACTACCTCTTCCAGAGCACAAACAAACCAGTTCTAACCATGACATTGCGATGGTCCATCAGTAAATGCTGATAATCAATTTTCGTGTACTAAAAGTAGTTTTTCATCGATTTCCCAAGAAACACTGATCTTCAAAGTAAACTATAGGAACAGCTTCCCAAAAAAACGAGTCTCTAACAGATCAAAACACCGGTTACCCTGTCAAGCTAAAACTCAGGTAGAAATATCACTCTTCCTACAAAACCACGAGTCTGTCAGGACTTCAGCATGTCATACAAACAGCGCCAGAATTCATTGTCGCCATCAGACCATGTTAGCTGACACTGCAACCTCACGTCTGCATCACTACAAATACACAAGTCGTGGCACACAAGTGGATTTTGTTTTTCCTAAAAATATTTCAATACATAACTCACACTTAGGAAACATTTTTATGCGAAGAAAAGTTGTTTGTCCTTTGTAATATTTCTTGAATAAATATTTATTCTTCTAATATAGCCTCACTCGTAACAACTGATCAACGAGCACAAACCTGCACGTGATAACAGAGCAGGTAAAGTCTTTCCGCTTGGTTTGTTTGTTATGACGATCTTCCCACATGCAGTCTTATCATGACTAATGTAATTGAATGAAAAAGGACGCTTTTTATAAATTTATTCAACATGACGTAGGTGTTGGGCTTGGTTTATTGAGTACATTTTTCTACAAAAATGTTAGAATGATTAAATTTGTTATTTGATCAGCGACATATGTCTACGTTCTCTGAGAAGTTGCCAGTAGTTATCCTGAAAACATAGAAAAACGTATTTGGACAGAGTTTAGTTAGATACCTGGGGAAATGCAACCGCGATCGACCTGAGGCGTTCGGGAAGTGTTCAATGTTTTTTGAAAAATGATTTGCAACTTCACCATCCTGTCCCCTTAAAAATTACATCATATTAAACTACAATACCTTAATAGTTTACTCAAGTTTGATATTTTCCAATACATCATAAACAAAGTAAGTTTTATCCAAGTTATTTTAGATTGCACTTCAAGTCCTTATTTAATAATACTAGTTTGTATATCCCTTTGACTTCATTTCGAATTCCTGTACGTTTGTTTTCCGTTGCAATTCGATCTATTTTGGATCGTTTTAATTCATTTTCAGTGAATATGTTTGGTTGTAATTCGTTCAGTTTCAATTCGGTCACTGTTGCTCATTATTTGTATTTTCGGTAATTAGGTTTGTCCTGCTTTAACTATACCCTTGATAAGTTCCCCAGTATGACCTATTTTTCTTTACTTCAAAATCGAAATAACATTGAGAGAGCAGCATACGTATTTGCAAATGTAGCTATTGGTGTCTCAAAAAATATATAAAAAAGCATTAAAACCGTCGCTTGAATAACTATGCCAACATCTTTGCAGTAAATCAGAAGCGATTTCAAAGAGAAAATAAAAACCGATAAGTAGACAGTTTTCACTTCAGTCACATCCTTGAGGTACCTTCCAGCATGACCTATTGATCTTTGAAAAGAGAAAATAAAATAGCATTAAGTAAGCAAACAACTTATAGCTAGATGACCTCATTTGTAAGAGAGTACAATTATTAGTCTGCATTATTTTATGGTTTGTAAACAAGAATATGTGAAGAAAAATACCCCACAAACAACAAAAGAAGCTTTTCAACTGCCACTCAGGAACTATGAAAACATCAACGCAGTAAATCATTGGGCGATTTAGGAAACAAACACTAGCAGTAGAGAGCAATGATAAGTTTATCGATGATCATTTGTTGTTGTACCTGTGGTAAAGTGTACTGTGGTCTTCTAAAACACCGGTCCTGATGCATTTCCAGATTACAACTATTTTTTGTTTGCTAGAACCAACTGCACTGGTGCCCAGTATCACTGTAAAACCATATTAGTTCTTCATACGTTGATACACATGCTCAACATTGAATGTAATGTCTGGCTCCATTTTTGAAACATATAGATTTTGTCACAATTATATGCGTCAAATCTCTGTCTCTCTGTCTGTCTGTCTGCCTGTCTCTCTCTCTCTCTCTCTCTCTCTCTCTCTATATATATATATATATATATATATATGCATAGTATATTGTTTGCAACCTTGCGTTGTAGTAAATATTGCAACATGCCTCAATAGAGCACATATACATACATACATACAGCCATATCTTCTCGTGATTGTTTCCTTTAAACTAGGAAATGCGTTCAAAATACACATTAGAAACTCAATCGTGAATGTAATAGTTATTTATTTGTTCGATCCAGAAAGATTTGCAAAAAGAAATTGACAAATATAAACTATAGATTAGATGCGTACTCCCCAAACGACAGAGACAGATATAAAATATGGAAAATGAACCCAATTCCAGTTCAGCGTCCCCTAGCGATTTTTGTATATGGACATTCAAGATGGTCAACGGACTTTCGTGCCACCATACGTGATACTCACATACTCGATGATTAGTATCCACATTTGACACAAAACACTCGCTGATTATCACACCTTATGTAAATGTAATATTCCAGCATGATTAACATGTTTTGGTCATAAAAGATATGCTACATGAAAATTATTTGTTATGAATTTCAAGTTATACGAGAACATGTTTTATATGTCATATGTTATGGCATTTATAGTAATTTTATACTCTTCGTGCACATCATACGTTCTTTTTTTCAGCAAGTTTTTATTTATGTAATATGTCCTCTATTTAATTTATCTTGTAACACGCATGTGCATCTATTAAATATATATATATTTTGTTAATCTCCATCTGTTACAAGGTGACCTGATTGGAAAAAGTCTTATATTGTTTTGCATTGTAGTAAAGTGTAGTGTGGTGTAGTGTAGAGTATTGCGGTGCAGTGCAGTGAAATGCAGTGTGGTTTGGTGTAGTGTAGTGTATTGCATTGTATTGCATTGTAGTGTTAGTAATCGATCGTTACTCTGTAAGTATGTAACGGATACCCAACACACGAGACGTGATTTCACATTAATTATTATTTTATATATTGGGGGCGCTCTACAGATAATACATGCTTCTGAGGGAGTGACAGGTGTAAGATGAAGTATTTTGCATTTACAACATGCACAAAGGAGAGAATGTTGGCATACCCCTATGTTACTTTCATGTACTGTGGCTGAAATTTCTTTACATATTGTACTTGTGGAAACTGGACATGATCTAAGCACACAGCAGACAAAATGGCCGCTCCAAAGTACTCGAAAAATCAGCCTGAATTAGTCAAAAGTGCACTATTTTCAGCAGTTATTAAAATAGGGAAACAAATTTTGCCATAGCAGACAATACCAGCCTCTGAAAGTACTCTGAATGAATTACAAAATATCTAAAAAGTAAAAAAAGTTATCGGCTCTATTTTTTTATATTTATCTTTGAAGTCCAGGAAGTGAAAATGGCCAAGTGGAGCTAGCAGTTTTTTTAGAGGTGCACATCTTAAGTAAGACCAAGCTGTATACTCTATAACCCAAATTTCACACATCAATCATACATCAAAATAAAGGGAATTCAAAGTTATTTTCACAATACCTAAGATATACAAGGTCTTTTTTAAATAGCCAGGACACCCAGTGAGGAAAACCTGGGTAATTCTGTTTCTTTAAAAATCTAACCCTATGCAAAGTACGAAACTGGAGAGCGCCATCATTTAGATCAAATTATACCAAACGGATGACGTTTGCATTTGAAATGTCAAATACTTGTAATACAATCTTTATATTAGGTTTAGTTCATTTTACTTGCATAATAATTTACATACTGCAGTCTTTTATGCAAACATAAATAGTGTCAAGATTTTCTTCAGGAACATTTATGCACACTTTTCACATATCCTGCAACCATTGTCCGCTCAGTAAATCCCAGCCCCTTTTCCAAACGTCAGGTATAATCCATATCCAACATTCCAAGTCTTAGTTTAAATTACCACCTTTAACACTTAATTGACAAAGGTAACACGTTGAGTATATGCCCCAACAACATTTTGAAAGATTCATATGATGCAATAATATGCATCTATTTAGTCAATCGCTATTTCATGAAAGTTAAACGTCACAAAAATGCTGAATACACTGGAATCGCAACAAGAACAATGTAGGATCCCTACATGGAGTCAAATGAAACCCATACAGATATAAGATGTTCCTCCCTTTTCTGTGTTGTCTGAGTGCAAGGTTTCAAAATATATGTGTGAGGTAGCTTGTGTTACGAGTTTAAATAATTATGCATCAGGAATGATATGAAGTACTTATCAGTCACAGCAGCATTTTAATAGTGTTTCTAAACAACATTATATAGTATGATTTTGGAAAATGTGACGTTAATATTTACCCTGATTCCTTAAACTGTACGTAGAGAAAAAGAAATTCCAAATGTGTGCGTGCTTAATGAACATGATTGTAAAATTTTCATCTTGATTTTGTGGTCGGGTATTTTTTTGTTTGTTTGCCAATTAGACAGCTACTATAACATAACATTATTGACAACTCAGTTCAGGCTTTTTTTTCCACATTATTTACAAATTTAAATGTTAGATACGTGCAACGTTAAGCTGGTTCTTTAAGAAATCCAGAACGCTGGATACTATTTTAACAACATAAACTGTAGATAAAAACTAGTTCTAAAATATTTAAACACTTTCTTACATTTGAGATAATAAAATGAACAACTTTATATTATTGCAAAAATTGTATTTAAGTTATTTTTCTTTTTCTGTGTCTTAAAATTCCATACATGCACATACAAATGCTGTTTTCTGTTTTAATAATGACTATGTCAGTATATTTATACAATATAAACTTAAAATTTCCATACAGACACATACGAATGCTGCTTTAAAAATGACCCTGTCAGCATTATTTATACAATATAAAGTTTAAGATACTAATGTGGTGTGTATTTGTAGTGACATTTTAGAGAGGAATACGATAAGCGTTGGTTGTTTCTATCCATGTCAGAGGAGAGTCAATGATAAATTTAGAGATTACCTACTGTTTTCTTGTATTGGTATTGTAATAAACCTAGGGTGTGTACTATTTGCATTTACGTCTCCTTTTATAACTTTGTTAGATTTTAGTGATTATTTGTTGATTGTGGGGAGTTGTTGTTGGGAAGATATCTCTCGATCCGAGTAATTAGCCAATTTCTAGGAGCGGACGTCATAATGTACAGCATTCACGAGACTTTATGACAGCATGAATTAGTTTCGTAAAATGGACTCTCCCTAAGTTCTTATCATAGGGAATTATCTGGATATTTTTAGGTATAAGTGTTTAGCAATTTGAGATTGGAGCAATTCCTTTTATTGGGTGTTTAGCTCGTGTTTTGTATTGCATGGCGTGAAGTACGAATATTCGGCAACGAAAGGCTTACTGGTGAATCATGCAAATGTGAAACAAGACAAACGATGCAATTGTGAAATTAGAGTTTCATTATGTGTGGTCATTAGGTGATTACAGGAAAATTATTTGTCGTGTTTGACCGTTTAAGAACATTGCAGTTGAAAATGACTGGTGTCTTGAGGTCCTTGGAAATTGGGGAAAACATGGACTATCAAAGCCAGACTCACGCAGGTGTTTGATTCGCTCGGTAGAGAGACCCCTTGCGTGCAACAGTATATTCGATCGTTTACAAATCTTGCATTTAACTGGTAATTTCAACATGACCGTAATCAATAACCACAAACCTATACTTAAAATACTGGTATGACCACAATCAATAATGATTGTAAATATCCGCATAAGCCTAATTTACTTCCTTCTGAACCAAAGATGACAAATACATTAAGAAAAAAAAGTTGGAAAGAAATCAAAGACGACACCAACATCAATTAATGACAAATGTTCACTGCGTTTTTTCAAAACATGATTAGGACACGTGTGATCGTATTCATTCTGTACTATTTGGGCTATGGTGGCTGAGTTATAAACATCTGAACCAAGCAGATTATTCAGGTATTGTAGAATTTATTCTACTTGGCTTTCATGCTTTTTTTTAAGTAAGATGCACAATAGACAGAGGGGTTGCTCTCTCTCTCTCTCTCTCTCTCTTATTATTATCGCATGAGCTTTGGAAATGTGATATTTTACGACATATTATGAGCCTGTATTGAGACATTTTACAATACTATTTTTTTCGCTCGTTTTAATCATTATCGATTGTGTGCAACAACGTTGTGCTATTGTGCTGTTATATTGGCGGATACATATAACGATCTCCATGCATATGTCTAAATTTTGAAAACTCTTATTTCTTTAATGTGACTTCTTCTTTCCATTCATACTTGTGCAACTACCCACGTATACTATTATCTTTCTGTAGTTCAAATGACACGGGCGGAAGAACATACACGATGAGGTATGAGGAGGTTTGATTTCTTGCCAAAGGAGATAATGGAGGGCCAATAAGAGCTAATGAGGTCCTTAATTACGGTCACATGATGCAGGGAGCAAATTACCTCCCTGGTATTTAAAGAAGAAAAACAGCATATTCAGTTCAGCGTCGGGTGTTAGATTCTAGCTATGAAGCAAAATAAACTGATTTCTATCTTCTGACTAGAACTACGATTCAAAACCTAAGGACTTATATATGACTGCTTTCTACGTATTCCAATTTGACTCATCTTCCAATGTAATCCTTGCGGATAAAAGATCCAGACCGGCGAAACTGCTCCTGGAATCTCTCTCTCTCTCTCTCTCTCTTCGATTTTTATTTTTGTATTTTGCTTCCATCTAAGTTAATTTGGTCCAAAATAAACCGCTTAGTAGGAATTGTTAACATTAAATCATCGATAAAGATTTGATGGAAGCCAAAGATTTCTTTGAGACTGCTCAGGAATCATGGAATAGCGGCGACCGTAGTCCCGTTGGGCGTCGGATGCAACCCCAAAATGTTTTTAGTGCAAACAGAAGGTTTAGTTAGCAAGAACAATCTTCATATTTATCTTTCTTATCATATAGTGTGGTGTGCATTTACAAAGATATATATATATATATATATATATATATATATGAAAGAGAGAGAGAGAGCATAACCTTACCAGTAGTAGGGTGGGGTGACTGGGGGTCGTTTGGGGCACTATGGGGTCCTACGGGAGTTTAACATGGCTGGGGCACTATGGGGTCCTACGGGAGTTTAACATGGCTGGGGCACTATGGGGTCCTACGGAAGTTTAACATAGCGGGTGGTTGAACCGTAATGTAGTGACGAAGACAACAACGTCCACTACCATCAAAAAGGGGGTGGAGGGTGGGGAGGTGTTTTGATAGTAGTAGACGTTGTTGTCTTCGTCACTACATTACGGGGTGGGGGAGGGTGTGGGAATAGAATTAATCTTTCTTGATAAATGGTGGTCCTGTTGTATGCCTCCCAAATATTTAAGATAGGTTATGTTTTGCTGCACACGCCTTGCGGCTACAAACAATGTTACAACATTTCCCAAAACCGAAGACGGGAGAACAGTAAAAACACGTCTTGTTTTATCGACAGTCTGAAATGGACTGACTGAAAATACATTGTTACAGTTTTACTGAACGCATGTTTTGGGCTCAAGAATGAGAGTGTAGAATAGGACGGGTTATAGAGTGCAGAATTAGATGGGTCATACTCGAGGCATTCTTACACCGTAAAGCTATGTGCTTGTTTTTGTTTTTTTTTTGTTTGGTTTCCTTCTGAAAACGGTAGATCTAGAATTTTTTTTCGTGACACATTGCAGTGCCAAAATAGGAACAAAGCTAAGATACCTGACATGCACAAGAACAACTAAACTCAAGATTTTATATAATCCAACGATTGACCTATGAAAGAAAAATCGTTGTACAATTTTTAAGGGGTGCAAGTTTTTGAAAAATTTACAACACTAACGTCACATTTTACATAATCATTGTGACTACTGCCAACATTTGTGGAGAGGCATCTTAAAAACGGGAACAGATACCATGATCATTTCAATCGAAATCATTGTATAAGAAACTTAGTGTGTGTTTGTGAAACAGAGAGAATTGACATTACGACGGAGAGAGAGAAAGAGAGAATATTTTATTCCTACTTTTAAAAATATCACGACATTTACGTTTTTTATGGTATATTTTCCTTAAGAAATTTCAAAAACACACATTCCATTTTTAAAAAATCACATCGATAGGAAAAAAATCCTCTTCTTTCGGTAAAATATCACAAGATTGAATTGGAGACATAGTCTACTAAAATCCTTCTTTTGAAAACGTAGATGTAAAATTCTCACAAAATTATACATCCAAACGTTCTGTGATGTATTTTGACTTAAAGCTGATACACTTTCCATTGATCACAAATTATACGATGGGGTTGTGCACAGAACATTAGATTATAATGGTCTAGACTAAAAATAACACTAAACTTCCGAAATTGTACCGGACGTTAGCGGAGACTTAAAATAATCCTGAAAAAAAAAAAAAATGGAAAAAATTGGCTGACTAAAAAATAGTACTAAAATTTCGTAACTCATTTAAATTTTTTTTGTTATTTTATATTTTTTTATATATAAACCCAAAACCCAAACCCAAACCTAACACACTATCCCAAATGCCTTGTGTGCTGCCTAAAAACCCCAAAAACCTGCTATCAGACGAAAGGGTATGACAAAGGGATGAAATCACGCCAACATACTATCCAACATATAAACCATCCATTTTTTTACTTTTTTAAAAAAATTTTATATATCAAACACAAAACTTACACACACTACACAACCATTTTTTTATTTTTTAAATTTTGTTATATCAAAACACTCACCACAAATATACTATCCATTTTTTTACTTTTTTAAAATCTTTTTATATATCAAACACAAAACTTACACACACTACACAACCATTTCTTTATTTTTTAAATTTTGTTTATATCAAAACACTCGCCACTAATATACTATCCATTTTTTTACTTTTTTAAATTTTTTTTATATATCAAACACAAAACTTACACACACTACACAACCATTTTTTTATTTTTTAAATTTTGTTTATATCAAAACAGACACCACAAATATACAATCCATTTTTTTTTTAAAAAAATTTTATTTGATTGACTGCAAAAGTTGTTGTTGTTGTTGTTGTTGTCTTTGCTGTTGGTGCTGTAGTCTATTTCTTTCCTCCCAATTTTAGATCGATAGAAAGAGAGGGAAAGTGGTTTTTTTTGGTTTGGTGGGTAAAAAACAAACCACAACACCATTCAGATATATACATCAATAATAATAATTATATTTTATTCAATGTATATACATTATGTTACTCGTGGTAATAAAACAATTTCATATAAGTCCAATACAGTTCAATACACTTCCATATTTACCATTTCATTCTCTTATTGTTCTGACACTTCAGGAAGATTCTTGTCTACAATTCTCTCATAACTTTCTTCTGGACTCTCATTGATAAACTCCAACTTAATAAAATGTCCATTATCATCTCTAATCCACCGCTCTTTTTTACAAATCTTGTAAACTTTACTATGATCTAATCCAAAACACCTTGCCACATCACTAATGGAATCCATCCGACTATATAATCCTGAATCCAAGTCAGTTAATTTCACAGGTCTCACAAATCCTCCAATGACTTGACTCTTCTTCTCTGGCTCTTCCCATCTAGCTTGAAATCTTTTCTGGAACTTCTTCGAAAAGACCGACTTACAAATTCCAGTACAGCAAAAGTAGACACTTGATGAAACACAATCAAAATATTCAGCAGCCTTTTCCATACTTTCAAATCTTCTTTCCTCTGTCTCACCAACAAACGGGCACAACACACTTCTATCACTTCCAAAATTAATTCTCCTTTTTTTATCATTCTTCACATGTTTATGCAAACATGTTCGTTCACTAGCAGTCATCACTTGAAGATTTTCTATTCTATCATCATCAAGTACATCATTGAGATGTACCACTTCACTCTGTCTTGGTAGATCCACTCCATTCACCGCTTCAAAGACAAATCTCCCTCGATTTGTTTGTTTCTTCCTCTTTCCTTCCTTACCAGTAACCTTAATCTTTATCAATCCAAATGAATTCAAATTTCCTTTGACTTTCCTTCCATACTTCATATGATAGACATTACCAAGTATGTCAGCAGCATAATTATCATACACCTTATGAACATACTTATTCAGTTCAATTCCAGTATCTTGACTTTTATCTCGAGCGCAGTACTTTTCCATCTTCACAGTTTGAAAGTTCAATCACGACTAGTGATTCTGAGGGTAAGAAGGTCTATATATATATAGGTTCCCTGGGTGAAACTGAATCAGTTTCAAAGTAAACTTCAAGATGAAAAGATCACGCCGAAGCCATGAGAAACCAGAAGAAGAAGAAACAAAGAGGCCACGACGACTAAGACATTCCGTACCGCCTGAAACACCGCTAGATGAACTGCTAGCTCAAGTCCATGCTAGTGACTTCGAAGAGGAGATGAGTGAACCTGAAACCTTACCACCTTCTAATCCACCCAAAACAAAATCCACTACCAGAACCCCTGATAAAAAAACACTACCTAGTACTTTGGCTCCTCCTGAAAATTACTATTGGATTCGAGAGACGGAAAAAATAACTTCTCGAAAATTTAAAACTACAGCTTACACTCACACGGTTCACTTTAAAGACTTCAAGTCCAAAGTACCTCCCGAGAAAGCGGCGGGGTTCATTAGCGATTTGTGGGATTCTGTCTTAATGAACTTGAAACGACAATGTGGAGCCAAAGAAGACGATCGATTGAGACTGGCCATTCATCATGACAATTTGAAGAGTCCTGTTTGGATCGAGTTCAGCACCCCGGCAGAATTAACGCCAGACAAAGTCATGTCCAAAATAGAACATGTGCAACAATCCAACGACAAGTTTACCATCACCGATGGAAAGGCCACACTTTACTTGACTCACGTTTCCCCTCCTTGAGGAAGTGGACGAAGTAGGAAACCGTTACTGGTGGACGATATTCGAAGTACCAAACGCAGTGTCATCCAAATCGACAATACTCAAGACCAGATGTGCTTTGCTCGGGCTATTGTGGTGGGATGAACATATGCCAACAAGAACGAGAGCAAAGAATGGAAAAGAGCCTGGAATAACATTCGACAGTCGGACAGAACCAAACAACGAAACAAAGCAGAACTCCTGTTGCAACAAGCAGGCATCCCTAACCAGCCAAGTGGTTAACTTTGAGGTTTTGAAAAATGCTTTGCTGTCTGGACAAGTGGAAGACTTTCGAGTGCACACGTTAGAACCTCGCAAGATCGTACGGTTACCTAATCATCAAATTGTCACTCGTCCTTTACAAAAAGTGTACCAAATCGTGTACCAGAAGCGAGTGAGACTTCCAGACCACACCACTTTACATTACTGACACGCCGATCTGCAGTATAAAAAAGGGCACCCCTTCCAAACCTAACCATTCATTGTGACTTTCAACGTTGACCGAGCAAGAAGAAGAAAAAAAAAGATTAATTTTGTCATCCTCCCACCAAAGATGAATAAGAATACTCATGCCACCCACCCACCGAGGGAGAAATCTAGTGGTGTGAACTCCAAGTACCATTACGACTTGGAGTGCGATGCAGTACCATGCGACGAGACGGATTCCGTAAGCGTTGACAGCATCGATTCACACGATCAGACGGATGCCGTACGCTTGGACATCGTCGATGCAGCACGTGTACCTCACCGTCCATCTAGAGATGCAGGACGACCTTTCTTCTTTATTGGGAAGAATGCTAAACGTACCTGTGAATTTCATAAAGAATTGACGATACCTGTGGCTTTGCCTGGTTATTCCAAGTATGATAATCGACTCGAGACGTTCAAAGACAAGTGGCCTAAATTTCTACTACAATCCACTACTGACAAAGCTTTAGCCAGATCTGGATTTATCTACTTGGGAGAAGGAGATAAAGTTCAATGTTTCAGTTGCGGTGTGAGACTTCACCAATGGGAGCCTACCGACTCAGCTTACATTGAACATGCCAGATGGTCTCCGCACTGTCAGTTCTTACCTTTAGTGGCCTCAGAAGAGTACGGGTACGATGAGCCAGATGCCAAGAAGAAGTAAAAAAACATGTCGGAGGATACTTTACAAGAATACATTTGTGGTTTACCTTTGGAGCTGCGAGAACGCATTTACCAGTATTTTGTCCCTAGTTTTAGAAGATCGCATTCGTGACTTGCCTTCGAAGTTGCGAGTACGCATTTACAAAGAGTTTGTCCAGATCCAAGTGAAACCCAAACTCAAAGTCATTCCTCGATTTGCACACTACCGTGACTTTCACCGTATCAGAAATCTGATTTTGAAGAAAAACTATCACAAGTATCGTGAAGAACACAAAAGAGAGTTACTTTACGTGTTCATTTTAATTGCATATTTTCTCACTAATTCACTTCTTCGTGTTCGTGTAAAGTTGTAAAATATGTTTTTTGTTGTGTTGGTTGGTTGTTTTTAAAAAAAAAATAAAAAAATAAACGTGTATGAAAATGTATAAAATGTCTTGGGTCTTTTGTCTTCTCAAAAATCTTCTTACCTCAGACATGGCTACATCCTCCTCTTCTTCTGCCTCGTCTACCTCTTCTGTGGTTAAAGTGATTGACGAAAAGTTAGATCGTCAAAGTTGGAATGCTTTGTATCTGCGCCATCCATTTAACATGTTGATTGCTGGACCGAGTGGTTCAGGTAAAACCGAATTTGTCAAACGATTGATCGAACACAAAACTGATTTGTTTGATCGTCCACCTCAACGTATCGTGTGGTGTTACAAAGAGTGGCAACCGTCTTACACACTACTCCAAGAAAGTCAAGGAGAAACCATTTCGTTTGTGGATGGTATTCCTCACGAAGACGATGGAATCGTGTCTGACGTGAGTCAAACCCATTTAGTTATTTTTGATGACATGCTAGGAGAAGACGAAGAAGAAATTAAACTTTGGTTTACACGAAAAGGACACCATCGTAATGCTAGTATTGTCTACATTACACAAAATTTATTTCAACAAAGTAAAGCCCATCGAACCATTAGTCTGAATGCTCATTACGTGGTCTTGTTTAAAAGCCCCAGAGACAAATCTCAAGTACAAGTGTTAGCCAAACAGTTAGGGGCTCCTTGGCTCAATTATGCGTACGACGATGCCACTCAAACCCCTCACGAGTATTTACTCATCGACTTAAAACCGACCACTCCCGACTATTTGAGATTTCGTGCCCAATTGTTTCACCCTTGGGGTGAAGAAGGTGGTCCTGTCATTTACACGTCCCCTTCAGCCCATTTTTAAAAAAAAACTATAAAAACAACCTACTACGTCATTTCTGTCTCACACTCTTTTTGAGAGAAGATGACTTCCTTTCAATCTCATCCTTCGGCTAAATTGATTCGTGCCTTGTATGGCATCAGTCGTGAAAAAAATGCACAAGTCCGTGCTCATTTGTTAGAAGCGAGTCTTAAAGAAGTGTTACGATGGTTTACTTTGACGGCACGTCAATTACTACAAGGCATCATTCACATCCCTCATCAAACTCAACGTTTTTTTCAAAAACATAAATCGGCATTGTCACAACTGGCTGATCCTAGAATCGATTCACGGACTAAAAAACAAATCATTTTAACTCCTGGTGGAAGTGGTTCTTTAGGAGGGGTTATGATTCGTTCCCTTTTGAAATGGGATCCTAATGATGCCAAAGCCAAAACAACTCCTAAAAAGAAGAAAAGTCCAAAGAAGAAAACCACCATCACCAAGAAAAAGAAGAAAGGCAGCCCTCAGAAAAAGAAAAGTCGTGCCCAGAAGAAGAAGAAAACGACACCTACCACCACCACCACCACTAACACCCGACGTAAAAGAGGTAAAAGAGGACTCAAACGTACACCCGCAAAACACCACCACCCTTACCATCACCACCATCACAGTCCCCAATGATGACGAGGTCTCCTTTTGCGTCCACCTCCTCTTCCTCTTTGTCTTCTTCTTCACCCTCTTTTACCATGATGCCTGTCAAACCAGACTTAAGATCCGTGTTTCCTAATTTGATGCAAAAATGGAAACCTATTTCTAAAGTCACCCCGTCGGGACCGTCGACTTCAGCTGATTTAGCCATGGCAGCAGTCACCCACAAAGTACCATCCCCTAAAACCAAAGTCCAAGAAAGAACTGGCATCTTACAAAGTTTAGTGGATTTATCCAAAGAAGAATTGAGACGATTTAATCCCTTGAAAACACCTCAACGTCAAGTGATGCCTGTCGTGAAGTTGGTACGTCGTGCAGACAATCAGTGGAGACGTGTTCCAGTATAAAATAAAAGGGTACCCTGTCAGAGACTTCAGACTTGCTCCTCCTCACCTCTAAGATGGCTCCCAAACGTGCACACCACAACTACCTCCACCAAAAAAAGAAGAAAAGTAAAACCACCAAAAAAGGACGACTTCCCCCTCGTCTGGCCAAACATTGGGATGTCTTGTCTGTCTTGACCAAATCCAATCCTCCCATGCGAAAACAACTCATTCAAACAGCTCCTAAAGAAATCATCGATACTGTGTGTGAATGTTGTTTGAACGTTTTGAAAGGAACGGTACCTTTGTCCAAGATACAGAAACAAAAATTAGGGAAACATCGGAACGTTCTTCGTCAAATGGTCAAAAAGAAAATACCTCTTCAACAAAAGAAAACAATGTTGGTACAACGAGGAGGATTTCTACCTATGTTGATAGGACCGTTGTTAAAAATAGCAGCTCCTTTGCTAGGAACGATTGCTGGACCACTTTTAGGAGGGGTCATGCGATAACCCCTCCCCAAAAAAGAAGATAAAAAGGACCACCCTTCTCTGAAAAGACCACACCTTTTTGGTACCTTTGGATGAAATGGAAGGACGAAAACTGACTTTAGTACCTTACAAACGATGGATGGAATTTCATCGTTGGAACAAACAACGGATACCTCATTTACCACCCAATCCTAATCTTAACGAAATGTCTCAGTTACAACAAGAAATACAATCCCTGATGGAACGAAACAATGTGTCCGAAACAGAAAAATCCCAACGGTACGGTCAACTTTTACAACGTCTACAACTCTTTCGTCAAAAAGCAGTCGACGAAACAGCTTCACCCACTCTGAGAGATTTTAAGGCCCTGATGAAAAGCGAACCTAAAGTCACCACTAAAACAGACACCGGTACAGGGATGACCGTCAAAGAAGAAGAAGAAGAAGAGTTTTTACTAACTCCACCTCTTAAAAAATTAAAAAAGTTAGCCACACCCAGTTGGATAAAAAAGAAGATGCCTACCCCTTTACCCTCAGAAAAGAAAAAGGAAGAAGTGAAGAAAGAAGTCAAAACAGAACCGATGACCCCTGTTCAAACTCCCTTTACCCCAGTAGCACGTCGGACACGCAAACAACAATCCAAAAAGATACCTCACGAAGAAAAGAGTATTGGAACTTGGTTAACTTATTCTTGAGGAAATCATGGAGAAACTGTTAGCCACCATTTATTACAATCCTGGCCATGCTGCTGGTTACGGAGGAGTTCAAAAATTATATCGAGCTGCTAAAAGTCAATTGAAAAGTGTACGTTTGCCCGAAGTACGACGATGGTTACAAGAACAATCGACGTACACGTTACACAAACCCATTCGACGTAAATTTTCTAGAAGTACCATTCAAGTGGAAGGGATCGATCATCAATGGCAAGCCGATTTAGCTGACGTCTCTCATTTAGCCACTTACAATGGTGGTCACAAATATTTGTTTTGTGTCATCGACGTGTTTTCCAAATTTGCTTGGGTCGTACCTTTGACTTCTAAAAGCAGTACCGAATTGGTACGAGCCTTAAAATTGGTCTTGAAACAAAGTGGACGGCAACCTTTACGATGGCAAACTGACAAAGGCACCGAATTTCTAAACCAAGCTTTTCAAAAAGAATTGAAACAAAGACAAATTCATTTTTTTACTACCGAAAATCCTGAAACCAAAGCCAGTATCGTGGAACGTTTTCAAAGAACTTTGAAAGAACGTATGTGGAAATATTTTACACATCAACATACTCTCAAATACATCGACGTGTTACCTCGTTTGGTCAAAGCGTACAATCAATCGTAGCATTGGATGTACCCCCGAAGAGGTCAGCCCTGAAAACGAAGTGGCCGTGTTTGATAAATTATTTGATTCACCCCAGACCAAAAAGAAAAAGAAAAAGAAGACACCTTTGTTGGAGTTAAAGACAGGAGATTGGGTTCGCATCGGAAAAACCAAACGCACTTTTGACAAAGGTTATTTACCTAACTGGACTACCGAATTGTTTCGTGTCACTACCCCCGTCCGTGGTCGTGATCCTCCCGTCTATAAATTGGAAGACATGCACGGTGAAGTACTCAAAGGAACATTTTACTTACCTGAGTTACAACGAGTGACTAAAAAAGAAGACACCGTGTACGACATCGAAAGCATTCTCGAACAAAGAACACGGAAAGTAGGTAAACGTAGTAGAAGAAGTCAAAGTACGTTGGAAAGGATATCCTCCTAGTTTTGATTCTTGGATTGCGGCTTCTCAAGTCGTCGACTATAAAAAGAAAAAGAAGTAAACTCACAACATGCCATTCAGCACAGTAGCCACCCAGACGACTTCAACAACTCCTTCACAGAGTTCTTCTCTTCAAGAATTACAAAAACAACCACTTTGGGTGTGGTGTGGAGAACGTGTGCCTAAAAATCAAATCGTCTTTTTCTGCCAAATCTTTGTAGTGTATTGTGTCATCGGAGCAGCCATTGCCAATTTGAGTTTACAACAAGGAGACAAACAATTGTGGACCATTTTACAGAGCAGTTGCATCGGTTATCTTTTACCCAGTCCCTCTTTGAAATTTACGACGACAGACAACAGCAGCCATAGCAACAACCACGCTAGTTCGACCAACGCCAGTTCACCTTCTTCTTCGTCCAGTCACCAACACAATACCAGTCCTCTTTTTGAACCTTTTGAACATCATTCTTCTGTTCACTTGAGTGACTCCTCGGACACCAGAACCACCTTAGAACTATGAATGACCAATTTTATTTAACTTTACCCAGTGACAGTTCCATGGATGTGTTTCCCAACAACAAATTATGTTGTTTCACGGCCAAATTACCTCAGGCCTTCCAATTGGATCACGACGCTCATTGGGAAGTGGCTTTGGTAGAAATCATTCATCCTACGCAAATCAAGAATGTGTCTGGAAATCAAACCATTTTTAACGTAGCAATCTATAACGAAAAAGTGCAAAAAGAGTTGGACGCTCATGATCCTGAAATTGGGAAAAAAATGAGTTCAAAAACTGACAATACTCCCTACTCGAACTATCGCATGAGAATTCCTGAAGGGTATTATTTTAGTGCTCAACATTTGGTGGAGACGATTGCGGCCGTCTTCGAAGCCCAATTTGGCAAAGCCTTGGAAAAAAAACCAAAAATGGGTAGAGATCAAATACCATCCTGTGGCACGCCGTATCTGGATACAATTTTTGAAAGGGCATGAGGGAAAGCCATTCGACGAGAAAGAAGACAAACACTTACCCGCGCACGAAAGAAAATTCATGACCATCGGTTTTTCTGCTGGGTTGTTTGATATTTTGGGTGGAAATAAAAAGTATCATGGTGAACGAACAATCCACACCAACACAGATTTCGGAGAGGCTTTTCGCACCCCTATCGAATTGAACGTTGGACTGAATTTAATGTTTGTGTACTCCGATGTGGTGGAGTACAACGTGGTGGGCCACACAGCTGCTCCCTTACTGAGAGTCATTCCTTTCAAAGTGGATACTGCTGCTGGTGCGTACGAAGAAGGTGGAAACACGTTTCACTTTCACCGTGAATTTGTACATCCTCATTATCTTCCAGTCAGTAAATCGTATTTTGACAGTGTCAACATTAGTATAAAAGGAGATTTGGGACAAGATGTGCCATTCATTGACAAAGGAAAAGTCACGGTGAAACTACATTTTCGAAAAAAACAAGTTCTCTAACGAATTGTAACTGACCTCCCAAACAAAAAAAATGTATCCAGTGTACCAAGGAGTGGCTCAACAACGAGGACATGGTTTAGGAGATATGTTAAAATCGACTTTTCGGACGGTAGCTCCTATTTTGAAACCGATGGTGACTCGAGGATTTCATGCCTTAAAAGATGCCGCTTTGACACAAGGAAAAGAATTTTTGCAAAATGTCCTCATCGACAAACAAAATCCAAAAGAAGCTTTTATGAGAGCAGGCAAAAATGTGTTGATGACCACTGGTAAAGATCTTTTAGGCCTCCAAGAAAATCCTATAAATACGCTTCACGCTTCAGACCCTGGCATTACTTCACAGCAGCACGGTCAAGGTAGAAAGAGACGACGACAACGTCTAAATCCCTTCAAAGTTCATAAAAGAACAGAGGGCAGTTCCAAAAAGAATAAGAAAAGAAGAAGAACTGGTAGAGAATTAGACGTGTTTGATTATTAACTGTGAAAAAAAAATGATGCACCGAGATTCTTGCGAATGTATCAAGTCAGAACTGGATATGTTTTCTATGCCTCCCACCATGATGACGATGCAAGAATCCCAATGGGTGGAATTTCATCCTGTATCGTCTTTGACGGAATCAGCTCCTATAGAATTTGAAATCAAAGGACAAACCGAAGATTACATCGATGTGAATAACAGTTACTTGTACCTGAAACTTCAAGTACAAAAAAATGACAACACCCTTCCTGGGGAAGCTGCCCGAGTGGCACCCGTCAATAATTTCATGCATTCCTTGTTCAGTGGAGTAGATTTGTACTTGAATAACAAACTGGTCAGCAGCAGTTTGGATACTTACCCTTACCGTGCTTATTTGGAAAATCTCTTGACGTACGGAAAAGAAGCCAAGAACACTCATCTGGATGCTTCGGTGGTCTGGAAACCTGACACCTCGGAAAAGTTCAACGACACAGAGCTGTCAGTACCGGCGAAGACTTCTGCTAATGATGGTGATCCTATAATTCCAGCAGTCCCTCACAATGTGGGATTTAACGACCGTCGAAAGAAAATCAGACGAAGTTTAGAACTGATGGATCGTTTGCATTTGGACATGTGGTTGCAAGACAAGTATTTGTTGAACGGAGTAGATGTACGCCTGAGACTGAATCGCAGTAGTGCCGCCTTCCATTTGATGGCTCATGCTAACGAGTGGAAAACCAAAATCCAAGAAGCCAAACTTTATGTGCGACGTGTAGAAGTCTTACCAAAAGTAGCCAATGACATCAGTCAATCCTTGAGCAGAACCACTGCTAAGTATCCTGTGCGACGAGTGGAAGTGAAAACCTTTACCATAGCCGCTGGACTCCGATCCAAAGTCGAAGATCACATCTTCCAAGGACAGCTCCCCAAACGTTTGCTGATTGGCATCGTCAGTAATGCAGCCCTCAACGCAGTCCACAATCAGAATCCGTTCGAGTTTAAACACTACAACGTCTCAAAGATAGAACTCGGTCTAGATGGCAAGACCTTGTGTACCAGACCTTTTGAACCTAACTTTAGCGACGGCCATAAAAATTACTTGCGATCTTACTTGAGCCTGTTTGAAGCCACGGGACAGTTAGGGCGCGACACCAGCCACGGCATTTCGTACGACGATTATGCAGGAGGGTATGCTTTGTGGGGTTTTGATTTCACTCCGGACCAAGGCAGCGATGAAGGACATTTCCACCCTATAAAATCAGGCCCCCTTCGTGTGGAACTTCAGTTTGCAGATCCTCTACCCGACACAGTGAACGTCGTCTTGTATGCAGAATTTGATAATACTCTAGAGATCAACAGTTTGAGATTCTAGACTATTAGAAGAAGAAAAAAAAGATGCAACACGTAGAAGAAGAACCTATGGAAATAGATGAGGAATTTTGTGAGAAGTCACAAACTACCACAAATGATGATGATGACGAAGTCATTCATTCAGAACCTAAAACCGAGTTTACTGGATTTATTTCTCGATGGCCAAAACACGAAAAACAGTTAGTGTCCTGTTATGCTCAGGAATTGAGTAAAATAATTAACAGTCTGATTAAAGAAGAATGTTATGGATGTCAAATCGATCATCCTAGTCAGATACAACACGACCAATGTATGATGTTGACAGGTGAAGAACAATTGGACAACTATTTGGAAACGGCTTGGTCCCAGAACTCGGACGAAAAAGTGTTGAGACAATGGTATAAAGACTTGGTGAATTCTTCTTTTCCTCCTCCACTTACTCTTCTGGAGATCAGACGCATCGAAGGGCTCATTCAACAGAGTGCAGAACCTATCCGACGTGAATATTCGTGGAATTGCAAGACAGATTCATTCAAGATTAAAGTCAGGTGTGCATTGGTGACCCATTATTTCCATTGTTGAAGAAAAAAAAAAATGGATACTAGAGAACTTTATTACCTATTGACTCGTAGTTCCTACACTTCTTCTTGGAATCCTGTGCTATGTGCTAAAGATGAACTACCTCATCGTAAACCAAAAAACGTTCATGCTTATGTCATCAATACTGACGACAGTGATCTACCAGGAACCCATTGGATTGCCGTGTACTTTCCCAACGATCACAATGGTGGTGGTGTGGAATATTTTGATTCTAATGGATTACCTCCTTTGGAAAAAGACATCATCGAGTTTATAAGAAGAAATGCCGTCTCGACTCGATTCAATAATGTGAGACTACAAGGATCAGATTCTATGGTGTGTGGACAATATTGTGTTCATTATCTTCATCAACGCAGTCTTGGATATTCCTTAGAACATTTACTGACTTATTTTGATAATGACTATGTTCGAAATGATGCTAAAGTACAACAATGGTTTTGTCAACGTTATGGTTATCTCTTGTCTTTAGCTCACAATCGTAGTGTACATCAAAATGATGTAGATGTAGAAAGTTTCACATTTACTTTACCTTCCCAACGTTGTCAACCTTGTAAATATGTTCCTGTTTGAAAATTTATGGTTGAATGGTTAGTATTTTTATGTTAGAATAGTTATTGTTGAATAAACAATTTTGTTGATTGTTGAAAAAAAATATGGTGTTGTGTGGTTTTTTATTGAATTTGAAATAATAATGATTATGTTCTATCTCTCTCTTTCTATCGATCTGAAGTCACCCCCCCCCCCCTCTATCTATGATCTCGCTGTCGATCTGAACCCTATTTTTAGGTCAGCGCAATGGATGGTGTGGTGTATGTATTGGATAAAAAAAAAATTTAAAATAAGAAATGGGTGTGTGGAGTATGTTTGTATAGAGTGTGTTTGTGTTTTTTTTTGTTTTTTTTTTTAAATAAAAAATTAAAAAAGGATTTGTAAAAAAAGGAAGTGGATTAGAGATGATAATGGACATTTTATTAAGTTGGAGTTTATCAATGAGAGTCCAGAAGAAAGTTATGAGAGAATTGTAGACAAGAATCTTCCTGAAGTGTCAGAACAATAAGAGAATGAAATGGTAAATATGGAAGTGTATTGAACTGTATTGGACTTATATGAAATTGTTTTATTACCACGAGTAACATAATGTATATACATTGAATAAAATATAATTATTATTATTGATGTATATATCTGAATGGTGTTGTATGGTTTGTTTTTTACCCACCAAACCAAAAAAAAACACTTTCCCTCTCTTTCTATCGATCTAAAATTGGGAGGAAAGAAATAGACTACAGCAGCAGCAGCAAAGACAACAACAGCAACATCAACTTTTGCAGTCAATCAAATAAAAAAATTTCTTTTTAAAAATGGATTGTATATTTGTGGTGTCTGTTTTGATATAAACAAAATTTAAAAATTAAAAAAATGGTTGTGTAGTGCGTGTAAGTTTTGTGTTTGATATATAAAAAAAAAAATTTAAAAGTAAAAAAATGGATAGTATATTTGTGGTGAGTGTTTTGATATAAACAAAATTTAAAAAATAAAAAAATGGTTGTGTAGTGTGTGTAAGTTTTGTGTTTGATATATAAAAAATTTTTAAAAAAGTAAAGAAATGGATAGTATATTTGTGGTGAGTGTTTTGATATAACAAAATTTAAAAAATAAAAAAATGGTTGTGTAGTGTGTGTAAGTTTTGTGTTTGATATATAAAATTTTTTTAAAAAAGTAAAAAAATGGATGGTTTATATGTTGGATAGTATGTTGGCGTGATTTCATCCCTTTGTCATACCCTTTCGTCTGATAGCAGGTTTTTGGGGTTTTTAGGCAGCACACAAGGCATTTGGGATAGTGTGTTAGGTTTGGGTTTGGGTTTTGGGTTTATTTGGGTTTGTATATAAAAAAATATAAAATAACAAAAAAAATTTAAATGAGTTACGAAATTTTAGTACTATTTTTTAGTCAGCCAATTTTTTCCATTTTTTTTTTTTTTCAGGATTATTTTAAGTCTCCGCTAACATCTGGTACAATTTCGGAAGTTTAGTGTTATTTTTAGTCTAGACCATTATAATCTAATGTTCTGTGCACAACCCCATCGTATAATTTGTGATCAATGGAAAGTGTATCAGCTTTAAGTCAAATACATCACAACGTTTGGATGTATTATTTTGTGAGAATTTTACATCTACGTTTTCAAAAGAAGGATTTTAGTAGACTATGTCTCCAATTCAATCTTGTGATATTTTACCGAAAAAAGAGGATTTTTTCCCTATCGATGTGATTTTTTAAAAATGGAATGTGTGTTTTTGAAATTTCTTAAGGAAAATATACCATAAAAAACGTAAATGTCGTGATATTTTTAAAAGTAGGAATAAAATATTCTCTCTTTCTCTCTCTCTCTCTCTCTCTCTCTCTCTCTCTCTCTCTCTCTCTCTCTCTCTCTCTCCGTCGTAATGTCAATTCTCTCTGTTTCACAAACAAACACTAAGTTTCTTATACAATGATTTCGATTGAAATGATCATGGTATCTGTTCCCGTTTTAAGATGCCTCTCCACAAATGTTGGCAGTAGTCACAATGATTATGTAAAATGTGACGCTAGTTTTGTAAATTTTTCAAAAACTTGCACCCCTTAAAAATTGTACAACGATTTTTCTTTCATAGGTCAATCGTTGGATTATATAAAATCTTGAGTTTAGTTGTTCTTGTGCATGTCAGGTATCTTAGCTTTGTTCCTATTTTGGCACTGCAATGTTAAACTTCCGTAGGACCCCATATTGCCCCAGCCATGTTAAACTCCCGTAGGACCCCATAGTGCCCCAGCCATGTTAAACTCCCGTAGGACCCCATAGTGCCCCACGAAAAAAAATTCTAGATCTACCGTTTTCAGAAGGAAACCAAACAAAAAAAAAACAAAAAACAAGCACATAGCTTTACGGTGTAAGAATGCCTCGAGTATGACCCATCTAATTGTGCACTCTATAACCCGTCCTATTCTACACTCTCATTCTTGAGCCCAAAACATGCGTTCAGTAAAACTGTAACAATGTATTTTCAGTCAGTCCATTTCAGACTGTCGATAAAACAAGACGTGTTTTTACTGTTCTCCCGTCTTCGGTTTTGGGAAATGTTGTAACATTGTTTGTAGCCGCAAGGCGTGTGCAGCAAAACATAACCTATCTTAAATATTTGGGAGGCATACAACAGGACCACCATTTATCAAGAAAGATTAATTCTATTCCCACACCCTCCCCCACCCCGTAATGTAGTGACGAAGACAACAACGTCTACTACTATCAAAACACCTCCCCACCCTCCACCCCCTTTTTGATGGTAGTGGACGTTGTTGTCTTCGTCACTACATTACGGTTCAACCACCCGCTATGTTAAACTTCCGTAGGACCCCATAGTGCCCCAGCCATGTTAAACTCCCGTAGGACCCCATAGTGCCCCAGCCATGTTAAACTCCCGTAGGACCCCATAGTGCCCCAAACGACCCCCAGTCACCCCACCCTACTACTCTTACCGTTGCAAAGGGAGGTAGTCCCATCAAGCTTTGTCATTAACTCTCTTTTCTTGCTACGCGAGTACTCGCCCTGGTGAAACGACCAAGCCCTTCGTGGAAGATTAAGAGTTCCTTGTTCAGGTCGCTACTACCTTACATTTTACTCAGCTTCATGCTCACCAGTTTTTGTTATATATTTTTTTTATTTTTTTTCTAGCGATTTCCTGTCTAATCGTTAGTACATAATTATGTTTTAATGCAGCCCCAACGTTATTGGCGTCAAAAGGGTGAAAAGAGAATTATTGAACCTTGCGAGGAATGCAGTGAAGAAACCACTCGTCCCATCAGTGACTTTCCTCGCCCCATGATGCAAAAACAACATGATTTCATTTATGTATGTATGTATGTATGTATGTATGTATATATATACATATATATATATATATATATATACATATATATATATATATATATATATATATATATATATATATGTATATTCAGTGTTCCACATAGAATTCCAAGGGCAGGGGATAATGTGTCCCCAACCGCCTAATTTGGGGGACAACATTTTACAGGGACAAATTAAAATAATAATACATAATGCACTAATAGTATTAGAAAAATGAGATAATCTTATTTGCTTCGATAGTTTTGCCACCTTAACTTTGTGGTCTGCAATGAACTATCATATTTTCCACGGACACTTACATTATTGCAAAAAAAGTTTTATCATGCGCTCAAATAACACATAAAAAGATTAACATATTTGAATATATAGCTAATCTGAAATGAGCTGCACCATGGAATTTTCCGTTCCGGATCTTGCTCTCATATAATTTTAGTGTACTCTCATTATCTAACAGCAATTTTTATAATAAATACCTATTTTTCCTGAATTACTTTTCTTTCCAAACAGGCAAATCGTTAATTACATGACAAATTGTCTGTTTGCATTAATTTAGTATCTTTTGTCATTATTTCAAACTCAAAATAAATTAAATGTAGAACTTTAAGCTCGAAAATACATTACACAAACGGCGATCAATGACTTTACATTGCAACTCGGCCAACTACCATAAACTTCGAATGTTTTCATTGCTAGATATATTGTTTTAAAATAGATATTCATTGCTATCTTACAGTTTGTATCACCTGTCACGACTTTAGCCATTGCTAACACCAACATAGACATGGATGAACATCCACCAATGAAAAGCTGTAGACGTATTTTTCGATTTTTTTTCAATGTGAAATATATATATATATATATATATATATATATATATATATATATATATATATATCCCGTTTTGTGTTGCCTTTGTTTTAGTAATACTGTAAAATAGGCAGTGATTTTGGAAGAGAAACTAATGGCAAATTAAGGTCACAAAAGAGTTATAACAAGGACAAAGGACAAAACCCAGTCAAATAATTTATTTCTGTCTATTAGGAGGGGGTGTCTGTGCCAGAGCATCTGCATTAACCTTCATGAAACGCGTGTGGTATACTCCTGCAGCAAACCGGTAACTTCTTAGATCCGGCGAAATTCACGCCACTGCGTTTGATAACTCCACATTGATTGCGAAAGCCCTTATCACCTTCTTTCTTGCTAATTGAATCCCATTCATTGCTATTGTGATCAGCGTTAATAATCTTGCCGATATAAATGTGAATCCCACTGGTAAAAAGGGGCCATGTTGTTTACGTCGTGTCTGCTGCTGACAACGGACTTTCCCGGTAAAATATGCCTGTTGTAGTGTTGCTTTCACTGGTGTACTGTTACAATGACTCGGGATGTTTGGGTTTCGTAAAGAAGCAATCACTCGTTTGCTTCGTCATTTTTCTTACCCGAATGTACTAAAGTATGGTGCCAAATTGATCGCTTCCTTCGTAAGAGATAGATAGATATTTGAAATAAAATAATATTTAAGATAGAAAACAAGTATGAAAACGCGTGGTAAAATAGTCATACAAATAAAAACACAAAGAAGAAGTCAGTATTCAAATTGTATTGGCATTGAAATGTTGTTGCCTGAGAGTTACTTGGAGAATAGTGATTACAGAATGACTATTCACTCAGAGAAATAGATAATGACAAAATTGAACGACTCAGGCAACTTAATGCATGTAGTAATTATGCAAATTCATTTATTGCATGAAGATACCAAGAAATATTTTACCAATATATTTCAATTTCAGACATATTTGAAATTACTAGACTTGATTCTTATATTAACATAAAAAGAAACAATGGTATCAACTTAATTATGAACCAACAGGATTTAAATTACAAATTTAACACAGTTTTAATATGAATACACGCTCAAAAAGAAAAATAGAACGGAGGTGTAGCTAAAGAAAAGGGGATATGATGGGTGAGATTTTCAAAATTACTCAATGAATTGTCAGGCTTGACTCAACTTTCGAACTGTGCTAAGTGCACGTGAGTGTGTTCTTACATACTCACTTTAAATGTGGGACTTTTGACCAATCAAACCACATGGCATTATCCACTGGCGATAATTTCACGTGCTAGTTACTAATATAGCATAAAAGACGACTGAGGAGCGAAATTAATGTGATTATTCACTCTGGTCACAAATGATGCGTCTCTCTCTCTCTCTCTCTCTCTCTCTCTCTCTCGGCACTTAATATGTATTATGATATTCAAAACAGATCAATTGCGGAATCCGGACCAGATTTAATCAATGTAACTCTTTTGAAATAATTAAAGTGGTTATTGAAACAATGCAAATAAATTTGGTCAATAGTATTTTTTAATGGATATTTTCATCTAACGTTTGCAGCACATTATGTTTTACTATGCAAAGAATTGACATTGAAATGGTTTGCCTCCGTAGAAGAAAACATATAGCATCAGAATAACATTTATCTAAAGATGTTTATTTGACCCATCCACAATGAGAGTGCACGTGCTTTTTCTTTTGGCACCCTGTGTCAAACATGGTCAACGGTTCGCATTGTGGATACATGTGTGTGAGAGAGGGAGCGGGGAGTAGCGGTGTGTGTGTGTGTGTGTGTGTGTGTGTGTGTGTGTGTGTGTAACTTGTGTGACATAGAATTGATCGTGTTGCGGCTCGATTGGCTCAGTATTGGTTATCCTTCTTATATCCCCATATACAGTATCTTATGTATCCCATGTATTCAATTCAATTATGCTGATATACGCGCATCGCAGGCAATGGCATTTATTATTGTCCCTGTTCTCTCATATGTCCCCATATACAGTATCTTATTAGTCCTATAGAAATGATTCAATTATGCTGATGCACGCGCCTCGCAGGCAATTATATGCATGATTCTTCTCTCTAGACTTCATATTCCTGGCATCTGCTCTGCTCCGCATTGAACACATACAGGCATTATTTCTAATTCATTACGTAGTTTCTACACTGATGGTTAACATCAAATCATTCATAATTGATTTATGTTGCATATCACAGGTGATGCACTGCTGGCACACCCACCCCTCACCCCACCCCTACAACTGGTGTTGTGGGGTTTACCATCTTCCCCCATATTTATAAATTTACTGCATCTGAATAATTGTATATTCTTTTCCCACTTATATATTTTAAGCTAAGGTTGATCTGCATCAACCCACTTTCATAGTTTACAGTTAGCTGGACTGTGTGCCCCCGCCACGATTGTTTATATCGAGATTCACTTTGCGCCTCTGTTAATTATTTTATATTGGGTTGACAGTGTGCTTGCACTTAACATCCTTTGCGTTGAGGTTTAAGATGTGCCCTCATATACATTGTTTACATTGGGGTTAACTGTCAAGCAGGAAAATTCAAAATAAACCCTGCAATCTATCTCCTCGGCGAATAGTTCCAACACCAGTTATCCGTACCAAACTATATCAGTTTCAAGAGCATTATGGTCCTAATCTGGCTGTAATTTTAATAAGTAAATTTAGTTTTGTTAACATTTAATCGATATATCATTAAACGTTTCCAGTCTGTGATAATTATAACATAAATTTCCGAGCATACGTTCACAAACTTCTAAATGTTATCATTTTCTGCTCTTTTTCGTTTCCTTTTTATGTTCTTTCTTTTAAAATCTATTCTACCGCTATGAACTCCGAGCTTTATTGATTGGTTTTGAATAGCCGCAGCCCGGAACACCAGTCTATAAATAAGCATTACCAGTCAATCCGCCACAATCGAGTTGTAGGTCTTAAACCATGGCTGACAGACGACATGGTTTGCTGACATCAGCTGGGATAACAGGTATGTTTCACCTGTATTCATGATTTGCTTGTGTTAAATTATAGTCCTTAGTTGTTGATCCCGCCGACACAGACTCACACAATAACATACACATTCATTATGATTACAGGTGACCTAATGCTGTAATGTACAAGCAGTCCAACCACGTATAAACTGGCTTATACTCCGCATTTCATTCATTATCAATACACGTGACCCAACGCTGTAATGCACAGGCAGTCTAACCATGTACTTTTTCAAATAAATTAAGTTTGTTGATAGTAGTATTCTATATGCCAAAGCAGGGTGCGTAGGCGAGCCTTGTCAACATCTACGGTCAATTTCTTCTCAATTCTTCATCAATACCTACGCATATGAATTGTTCGTAAAAATCTTCAGAACTGTTTAAATTCATGATTTTATTTCACCAATCGCTCATGGAAACTCATTACCGTCAGTCTCATTTGGAACGTTAAGGCTGTTGTCTCGCTTAGTATCTGCTGAAGTACCTACTGCACTGAGACTAAACAGCATCGACAGATTCAAATTTTGACCAATTAGACGTACATTTAGTGTGTTCACTTAGCTCATTGTCTTAGCAATGTTTATTATTAATAAGTTATTAGTTATGGTGTATTTCTATTGCTATCAGTATAAAAGCATACATTCCCCTGCGACCCCACACTTGTATAATTTTCCCTTTAGGTATTACCCATCAAAAGTGTAGACTTTTCCTTGCCATTCGCAGAATTTTGAGGTTGTGGTAGATAAGGTCTTGTCAGTGTCTGTGTTAAGGACTGGTCGCTTTTTCTAGGGTCATGTCAGAATTTCTGTAAATTCCATTTAAAGCAGTGCGCAGAGTAAAGGTAACTTTTATTTATTATTTTGCCGGGATTCGGTAATCTACAGTCCATTCGCGTTATTTTTTGCAATAAAAATAATACTTTAGATAGAAGCTTTTAGGTCAGGTCTAACAACAGGTTCTGAAGTCTTCCAAGAAGATAACCTCACTTTTTATATTATATGCTTCAGCTTGATAGTAAAATATCAGCAATTTAGGTCTAAAACATTTGCCTGAACAACTACTTTGCGTGCAAAGAATAATTTGTATAATATTGTAAGGTCAAGTGTTTCTTATAATAATAATAATAATAATATTAATATTAATAATAATAATAATAACTATTCAATTTCAATTGAATCAGGAAAGAGAATACTACTACTACTACTACTAGTAATAATTTGACCGTGAAGCTAATGAGTGTTTCTCGAGTCTCTGTTCATAATTTATTCATTATATTGTAAAGCAAATCGAGTGTTTCTCGCGTCTTTGTGCACAAGTTATCATGTATAATTGATATAACCGCTGAGTCTTGCTCAGGGTTATCTATAAAGTTGAACCCATATGGACCTAATTAACTTATATTCATGATGTATCTATATATCGCTTCAATTATAGCATAATGAACAGTTATTTAAGTTTTAATTATAGAGGTTTGTATTTAAATTGAGTTTCAATCTTCCAAACCTTAGAAACCAATATTTCTGCCATTATGAATTTATACTGCATTGATTACTAATAAGTACGTTTAAGAGTACGACCCGTACACAAGGTGGAGCGGGTATTACCGGAAGTGACGAATCACTCGAAAAAAAAAAAAGAACCTATCTAACGTAGAGATTATAGTGTTTGGAATCTGCAATAATGAAATGAACTGTGATCGTATAGAAATATAAGAAACTGAAACGAGACATGCTACAAAAACAGTCTATATGGTCAGTCCATAAGGTCAGAGATCGATGGAAAAAAAACAACCCAAACAAACAAAGAAACAAATATTGACAAATATTGGAAAGAATGTTATATAAGCCACAACGAGAAACTAAATAAATACTATTTGGTATAATACATACTATTGACCACAAAAAATAAACTGCAGTTCTTCAAAATGGTACATCTGGGACCTCGCCCCGTTTAAATGTAACCCCTTATCTCCTAACATATTATATTTCTTGACATGTTCTGCTTCATATTTGCTGCTTTTATTTCTCCATCGTAAATGTATAAAGCAAAAGTTTAAAGAAGAGACGTGTCTGTATTTATTTAATTCATGAAAGGGGATAAGTTCGTCTATAATATTCCCCTCATCCCTCTCTCTCTCTCTCTCTCTCTCTCTCTCTCTCTCTCTCTCTCTCTCTCTCTCTCTCTCTCTGTTTTATTTTCCTCTGATGACTGTCTAAATGATATGTGTAACTCGTCTTTCTTCTATATTTACAAGGCTTTATGATGATCTCATCGTTTGTTATATCCTCGAAGAAAACTTAAAAGGATCAGTAAAGTCAACTCGGAAAGCTCTTCATAACACTTCCGATTTAACGCAGTATAATTGGTAGATCCTTATTTGCCCCATATTTTCTCTTTTAGAAATTAAAAATGGGAAAATAATATACATTGTTGGATTTGGATCACACTTCGTGGCCGAATACTGCACAAAATCTGACATTTATACTTGAAATGACCTTGCAGTGAATACACTTTCTACATTAGTGGCTGTTTGACTGCATCAATAATGACGTCACATATAACGGTAAACTGAGCCTTAGTCAAGTGAAGTCGTGCAGTCAATAATTGTCGACAATGCAACTTTTCATTAATTGCAACTGTAAATTTGGCGAATTTGGTTGATGTAAATTTTACCTCGAAAAGGGAGTTTTAATCTACAGATAATATTCTACAAAAAGTATGAAAAACTAACAGCTTGAACATTTTCTCCATAAGTGACTTTAAATGATATATTTTGTACAGATGCACAACACTACTGTGACACAAGTCCGTGAGTACGTCTACCTAAAAGTAATACAACTGAGTTTTTTTTTTGTTTTTTTTTAGAAACACGAAATATCACGTAGTTTCTAACTGTTAATAATACATGAACTGAAACTTAAGTTTGCGTCTGCATTTCATTCCTGGTCCCATTGTACTCTCATTACCAGAAGTTTAGGTCTAAGTTTGACTGAACCTTTAATACCAGGAGTGTTTATTGACCGCAAAGAGTGCGGTTCAAGATTTTAGCCTGCGCTATCCCGTAACAATACTACTCACTTTCTTTACATACATACATACATACATACATACATACATACATACATACATACATAGCTACAATATAACTTTTAAAAATATCATACGTCCTTGTTATGACTCAGACTTTCCGATATTGAATATATGAGTCATCAATCCAATTTAGAAAGGTAAAGGTAAAATCGAGCATATCAATGCGTTCTACTACTCCAGTAAAATCATAGTGAATTATTGTTGAAATGAGCGACTTCCAATAGTATACTATTGTATGTTGAGAGTTTTAGCATGTTTGCTCCCCCTTTTTTTTGAATATCGATCACAGGTCAGAAAATAAACATTCCACTGTCATGATTCGAATAATACAATCCATTCGAATCTTGAACTAAAACATTTTGCAAGATATTGAACCATTTGCTATTATTTTTATGTCATTCCTTATCAATTCGTGTATTTCCTTCAGTGTTATTAAACTCAACTGAAGGACAAAGGAACTGACGCACGTTCATTGGCAGCTCTGAATTTACTTTGTCTCCGACGGAGTAATCAAATAATTAAGATTACTCTACTGTATGCTCCGAATCGGATCATTTGTTTTGAATAACCACAACTACATTACTATGATAATTGACAACATGATGCAAATGATCGTCTGTACAGCTTTTGCCAGTCAAGGCACCATAATTTAGTTGTCATTTCTTCTTTAATAACTGACCAAAAAAATGAATGGTTTAATCACACATTTCGGTTGAACGGGTGAGTATAGGCTTGAATTGTTAGAGTAAATAGTTGTCCCTTTGCCTTTTCCTGGTTGTTGCTCTTGCTGACATACATACCTGCATGACGATAAGACCTTGATCTCTTCTTTAGCTTATATATAATAAGAATCAGGAAGTGTTACCCGAAACTGAGAGAGAGAGAGAGAGAGAGAGAGAGAGAGAGAGAGAGAGAGAGAGAGAGATTTTATTTTCATTGTGTTGCAATGAGGTTCAGATACAGAGGTTTCAAAAGACATTAAATGGAGTAATAGCAGATAAGAGAGGGAAATTTTATTTTATTTTGTGTAAACGATAAGTTGATCAGATTTAATTTCGGTACAAGCTGTATTTTATTTCTCCTTGAAATCAGCGCTCTATTACAAATTTAATTTGACTTACTGATTTAATATGCTTCAGTGCCATTGAAGGAAATCAATGTGGCAGTGACCATTAATGCCTTTGTGGCTGATATCCAGTCAACATCTCTGTACGTCAATAAAGAAGAATCACCCATTGAAGCAATATTCGTCTTCCCTGTGGATGACCAGAGTGCAGTGTACAAGTTTGAGGCGGACATTGATGATAGACATTTAATCGCAGAGTGCCATGAGAAGGGACAGGTCATTGTTTCATACAATACACCCGTGACATTTCTTTATATTAAAACGGAACAATTTCATTTAGAAATTACTAAAAGTCATGCTTTTTTTGGATAGGTGATGAGGTGCATTCTAATTTATTGATATAGACTGTCCCTCTCAGTACGTTCATAACTAAAGCATTATTTGGACATGCATGCAAGAATATAAGTAAAATAAGAGATATGAAGTGACTACCATATAGTTTTACACTGTCAGTGTAATATAGTACTGCAATGCATAATTAGATTTGGACCGATAAAATGGGAAATAACAGCTCTAAACTACTGTCCTACAAACGTTAGAGTGACTTCCAACTAGTATTGTGACTTACCATTTTTCAAGAGAACATCTATCTGGTTGAGAATGTGTCACCTCATTTCAAACTTGGATATAGTACCAACTACCATTTATTCAAAGTCTTTAATTGCAAAAATAACCCTAATAAACGTGTTGACTACTTTGTGTACTTAAGCGGTATTTCGATAACTAGTTTCTGTATGGAGTACGCAATGCTTTCTCAATTAGTAACTTGCACAAGTGACACATGCGAGTTGTCCTTTCGAAAATTCACCAAGAGTCTCAATGGTCAGTTTAAATATCTGGGGACCATGAATAAAGTGACATTTTCAAAAGCCGATGACGATCATGATTATATGTCCATAGGGCAGATCCGTAAAAGTTTAATATCCATAGTTTTTCAGTCATAATTTGCAAGGACAGCTACAGGAGTGATCTGGTATGGATACTCACGTACCCGATAGATACCATATAAAGGAGTCCTTTTTAATCCAACGCTGTCCAATTACGATTTTGTATACATTTCTCAATGATTGCAGGCGCGAAGTTGAACTGTGCGGAAAACGGGATCTTCGGAAAGGGAAGTGGTTTGCAATACACTGATCATCGTATCTTCATACTCCTCAAGTATACGATTTTTAACATTATATTAGCGACACTTTATAAGTTCTTTTAGGTGCAATAAAGTGATTTGTAAATAGTATTGACTCATGCGGAGGTTTGTAAACTAAATAGCATAGAAAGTGCGTGAAATTATTTTATGGTCTCTTGGACGTACCAGACTTCAATTTCCAACAGCTTAAAATGCAACCATTCCATTGACGATCCTAGTTACGGTAGATATCCATAATAAACTTTATCTTTTTAACTAAGAGCTCATTGATTCAGTTGATCATGTTTCAAATGCTTCTTTCCATGTATTATAAACAACGTAACATATAATGAGTTTAAACAACCCTAAAAAACAAAAAAGACTAAGAAACGTCACAGTACATTTCCTGGATAAAGGAAAATACTATTATTCAGGTAATTTACAAAAGTGGCCTGATTTTGCACACCATCTTGTCTTCAAGAGCACAATTATTGGAGCAAATTCAGCTGTGATTAAAGTATGAAATTTGTCAACGTTTCAATTGGTTTTTGTACGTACAAAGTGTGCCTAAAAATCTGGTAGTCTATAATTTTACATATAGCCTATTGTTGAACTAATGGTGTTAATTCGTGTCTCTCCCAACTCAACGATAAAAACTTAAATTCTGCATAAATCATATATACCGTCGATACCTTGATTTTAACATACCATTTTTAGGCTAAAGAGATCTATGATGACGCGGTTTCTCAAGGGATAACTTCGTTGCTCCTAGAGGAGGATGAAAGTTCTGGGGACATTTTTAGGTGTAAACTTGGAAATTTGCATCCCAAAAGAGAAGCGAAGCTCGCGATGGGTTTCGTAACCGAATTGGACATAGAACCGGATGGCAAAGTGAAGTTCACTCTTCCAACAATCCTGAATCCACGATATTCGCCCGGTAAGGGTTACGGTAAATTTCAACTGCAAGCAACCACTTATGGTTACAAAAGAGTTTCTAAGTAACTCTTTCACTGAAGAAACAGTGTTGCCTCAATAATGTATATGCCTACGGGGTGTTTCCCTTATCATCATTTGTGAATGAGATATACATACGTCCTGTTCAATGAGTAAATATTAATACTAATGTAATAAATATCGCTCCATTATATCAGTGAAGGTATTGCCAACAAGATAACGGTCTTTTAAATTAGAGATACAACTATGTCTAAAAGAATACGTATTTCAAATGTATTGCTTCATCAAAACTAGCTTAGGTCAGAAACATGCGACTGAAAGTATACAAAATGTGCCAATTAAAATAATACATATACCAGACCTGGACCTTATTGATACAGGAAAGCATATTTAGACCTTACCTCGTTAGCCCCCATAATTACTTGCTTCTGTCCATGATTTACTTTCTCACCATTACTAATGTACATGTTCAGCAACCTCGAGGCTGAAAATCAATTTGAACTAAAATTAAATTTCTTGTATCTGCTATCGTACTAAGCATTTTTCATTGTGAAGTCATTTTGCATAAGCTAAACACGTATATCCACCTTGTAGATATTGGCAACCTGAAGACAGTTGAAGGTGCTGGTTACGTAGCCCCGAACTCTGTCCCTTACAGGCTTCGGTTTCAGCTGACGATAAGAGGTCCGCAGAAAGTCAAAGGAGTACAGGGGAAAAATACCAAGGTTACTGTTGAGTACTTAGAAGACCGTAAGGTAGCAAAGGTAAATAGATTTGCGAGATTATGTTTGGGTCCAATTTTCTACACTTTTTAAATGATTGAAAGAACGTTTATTTTGTATGCATATCTTGTTATTTTCTGAAGCATATAAGTGTATATTGTGAGATTTGTATTCTATTATAATTTTAGCAAAGACAATATTGCGTGCAGTAACCTCCTATTCCCTTTTCTTTACAAACAATTACTAACAGCTTCCATTTGCATCTGACTGTTTCCATATGGTCAAGATAATGAAAAAAGACAGTCTTTGTAATTTTCAGAAACTTTATTTTTCTATTACATACACAGCATCATATATTATCATACAATTACTTCAAAACAGCAAGGGCCCAGCGTAATTATGTTAGCAAACAAAAATACGGTATAATCCCTTCCAAACAGAATTACTTTCTTGTAAAGACCCAATAAAATATTATCATACAATTCCTTCCAACCAGAATTATGTTATCAGACATACAGAGAAGCACTATTATCATACAATCACTTCCAAACAGAATTCAGCGGTCAGACAACCCCAGAGAAAATAATATCATAAAATTACTTCCACACAGAATTCTGCTATCAAATAGACCAATATAAAATATTATCATATAATTTCTCCCACACAGAATTCAGTTATCTGATAGACACAGAAACACTATTATAATACATTCACTTCTTAACAGAATTCTGCTATCAGACAGACCCAGGGAAGATAGTATCCCTCCCGAACATAATGCCGTTATCAGATAGAAAGAGAAATACTATTATTATATACTCATTTTCGTACAGAATTCAGTTATCTGACTGAGCCAAACAAAAAAATATCATACAATCACTTCCAAACAGAATTCTGTTATCAGAGAGACCCTGAGAAAATAATATCATACATACCCTCCCTAACAAAATTCTATCGTCAGACAGACCGAGGAAAAAGGATATTATACAATTACTTCCTTACATAATTATGTTATCAAATAGGTCTATAATGTAAAAGTTATCGTGCAATTCCCACCCACCCCACCCCAACACAATCCTGTAAGAAGATATACCCATAAATAAATATATTATAGCAATCTTTTCCTCACATACTTTTTTTTTCAAACTTGGAGAGAAGATGGTTAATAAATATTTATTCAAAATCTGCATGTTTTTCAGAGATTCTGAATGTATTGGTCCACCATAACACTGAAATCTGTATTAGCAAAGTTTGTAAATGCATTGTCAATGATGTTGGTTTTCAACTCTGCAATTAAGTATTTTTATCATAGCATTGTTTATCCATCAAATGTAATTTGTATGTTGTTACGACTAGGGGTAATGTAACAAAAGAAAAGACTGAAACAAGCTTTCAAGATTTAAACACAAATATTTAATTTTTTAAAATATTAAAATATTTCAACAAACAATCAAAGTGAAAGAATTAAAAATAACTTACAGTATAGAATATCCTTAAAAGTTCTAAATTGTTCTAAAGTTCACTGATCCGGAAGTTAATCCAAATATTCCGAATGAAGTAGGTTCCGAATGAAACCTCCAAAGTGCTGATGTATTAACAAGAATCAGTTATATCCAAGTGTTATTTATTCCAAGTAATCCTTGTGAATATGGAATATTACACAAGTTCTAGAAATGTGTCCGATAATTCCAACGTAGCTGAATAATTCTTAAAGTTTAAGTAGCAGTACTGAATCCAAAATGTACTGTATAATAATATATCTCTGAAGCAGAATATCAACATAAAATGAACCAATCTCGTTTATGACCTCTCAGGCTGAACGAATCATGAAAGAATGACGAACGCTCCAATACATCTTATTATATAGCTTCTGACTGCGCAAATCAAATAAAAACCCAATTATTCTACGTCTCAAACAAACACATCAGAATTGTGATCTTAAACTCCAATTTCTGGTCAACACAATGAATCACTCCTCTGGAATTGCGAAATCTAGGTCAGAAGTTAAAAAGTACAAATTCTCACGCGCTAGATCACGTGACATGGCTCATGTTTAACCGACAATATTGATTTTCCCAAGACCAATGTACTGGGTCACATGTACCGTATATGTACTTTCTGCAAGACGACAGCTGTTAAACTATTATGCAGAGATCATAAAACTATACCATTATTTAAAAACAAAATGATACATAATTCCGTAACAATGTTCATTCACTTACATTTGTAACAAACTTCCAATTGATTATCTGTCCAGCTGGTTTTTGACAACAGATAAGTATTTCACCCTCCACCTTGCAGAGGAAAATTCTACCCTTGGTATACTCAACGACTGAAAGCCTAACATCATCCGATTTGATGAAATGAAAATGAAACTAGTATCGGTATCATTGAACTATGCTTTTTTTAGAGTTCTCATATCAAAATCATTCCAAAAGGTTTTGGGAATATTGATATCCCCCTCCATCTGTGCATATGTCTGTCCATAACATTTTTCTCCTGCACCACTTGTTGGAAATTTACTCAGCTTGGTACTTTTCTTTACGTTTCCATATTGTAACCATGTGCAAGAGATGTTTCCCTCCCTCCTTTCAGGCTTCTAGGAGAGGCAAGAAGTTCAAAACTTAAATCACTTTTTAAGACATATTTGTAAGGTAGCATATAAAATACGATGATGCATGGGTCTGCAATGTAGGACCATCATAGTCAACTGTCCGTGCTTTCTTTTCGTCTTTAGAATTTTCACTCTATCTTTAAAGCATTCATATGATGCACAAAAAGAATTGATATTTAAGTGAATCCTGAAACATTATTGTTTGTAAAGTGGACTCTTTGTATGTATAGCACAAGCGATATTCAAAGAAAACTGAGACAATATCTTTGCTAAGAGGTGAGAATTACCATTCTCATGCTTCATTTAGGACTCAGATTGTTAATCAGAATGCTTTTTGTCACGACTTCCACCCTTAAATCATTACCTATTTCAGAATGCACACGAATATTTCAAAAACGTGTTCCACACAATATAGTAAAACACAATTATCCTCGTATGTTTGTCACAAGCGCTAGAGTTTTAGGTCAACCATGTATTTCATGACATTTGAGTATTATTCTGTTTTAACTCTTTTCTCAATGTGATTTATACAAAATATAAGTTTTTATACAAATATATTATTTTCATACATGTTTAACCAATAGCTTCTTTGATATATGCACATAATGTTAACAAAAATGAAAATGATCCTTATTTATCTACATATTATATTTGTCCAGCACAAACATTTCATGAAAACACTTGCAAGATTACAAGCAAATACATTTACCCTTTGCAAATTTACCATATTGTTTAGCAGGACCAATTTTGGCAGAAGTTTATTATTTTTTATAAGTGACATTGACAAGAGTCAGATTTTATGGTTGGAAAAAAATTCACAAGATATTGCCAAACTGCAAATATCTCAAACATGTTTTGCATGAAATAAACACAACTCTGTCTACTGAATGCAATCACTCGTCTGATTACATTTATGCCAATATATTCATTCCGAGAGATGCAAATATATGTGCATTGTACCGTTTTCTTCTCTTCCTCGTTGAAAATGTTCTTTCAGATGTCCTTTTCTTTTCATGGTGTTCCTAAGAGTGAAAAACAATGATTATATGATGATATATGATTTGTAATTCATGAACTGGCTATAACCGTCTGTACAGGATATATGACCTGCTGTATATTAATTAATATAATATATTGCATAAACCAGACATAGCCATCATTCCGTGAGAGAATGTGCATACATTGAATGGTTAAATGTCTGTGGATTTACTTTTAAGTGTCATTATTTTTCTCAATTTGTAGTCCTTGCATTGAGACAATGCTTGCTTATGTAAGGTTTGTCCATTTCATCTATTATGCCTATGAGACTGCGTAGGCTACCTCTCAGTGAAACAACCGATACATCACACAGAAACTTACAGGAAAAAGATCGAAACTAACAAGCAGGTGTATTTAGATCCCTTGAATGTTGAACTGTAATTACCATATTTAATAAACCGATGTATATATTAAAAATTAAATATTGTTCCTAAATTGAAATGAGAAAAAAAAATCCGACATAAGTAGATATGAACTTTATTCTCTATATTTGGCACAACACATATCTAAGTCTCTTCATTTAGCATTTTGCATTTTGCTCCAAACAGATCATGCAAATATTACACTGTCTTTCTATCCTAAAATGTCCATAATTTTATTAAATGCTCCGTAGGGACTTTGTTTTAATAAAAGTTTTTGACAGATTCCTCGATACCCCAAACTGATAATCAGGTGGTAACAGATGATAACGGCACATGTAATTTTACAAAACATGTTGAAATAATTGTATTGCAGATGTATTCATTTTTACTGCCTTCAGGAATTAAATTCACTTCATAAGTAATATTACATTACATTCAAGAAGACCAAATTTATGGTAGTTTTTCAAAATAAATTTGTATCTGCTATTTTTGGTCAGAGGACACTTTTTAAAACATTAAATATAGAATTGGCTTCAAAGAAATCCAACATATGTGTAAGTGAAGGAAAATTCACGGACTGATAGTCAAACTTCTAACGGGAAAGTAAATAAATATTGTAAAGCTTGGAGCAGTCCTAAAAGACTAAACTACACTTACCCAGTTAGATGAACCTGCTCTGAATTTGTTCTCTGAATCTTCTCTTTTCATCTTCCGATTTTTGTAACTTCTCTTTTTGTCGGAATTTGTCTTTTTCTTTATTTCATTTTAGCAAAAATCTAAAATAGGATATAAAATATGTATTCCAATTCGACCAAGATCCTGTTTTTTGTGGTTTTTATCTAAAACTAGTAATATTTTGTCTGAGAAGTTATCCGTCATTGTTTACAATAAATGCATTGCATAAAATGTGTGTATGTACTTAAGCTCAGTATGAGTTTATCTATCATCGATAAAAGTTACTCGTTATCGGTATTTACTTGTCTGATTCGATCGTTCGCCAAGTTAATTGTATGTCACAGTAGTTGACAGCTTAACTCAGTACCTGTACGATGACCTATACGTATTAACTGGCTGTAGGAAGAGGCATATTAAACTCTTTCCAAACATATTTTTGCATATGTTTTAGCGATGCAATTTTCATTTGTCTTCTGATATGAAACTATTGACGACAGAAATTGTTCAGAACGGCTACCATGATGAAAATTCCAGTCTTATAGAACATACCTTAGACAAGCTAATCAAATAATAAATTCGACAATGTGACAAGGTTTAGCATATATCCCTGTGCACAACGATATGAAACAATATGTATTTAAAACTAGTTTGATGCGGACAGACAATTAAATTCCAGTCTCTGAACCTCTTAAAGGACATATGTAATAGATGTTGAATTTTATTCTACCCCAGCTAATCGAATTAAACATCCAGATGTTCATTTTTAGTTTGCTTTTCAAAGGTATCCCTGACTGATGAATTCAAATTTGATCATGACCTTTGTGTACTTGTGGAATACGATGACTGCAACGCACCGCAGATTGTTTTGGAAAAGGGGAATCCCGATTCAGGTATTTCCCTGCAGTGACGTAATTTTTAAATACAATAGACAACAGTCAGGAGACATCAATGGAGTACGATGTAATTTTATTTTCATTTCATTAAGCATGACATATTCAAACTGACCTAAACTATGCGTGTACAAGGAATATCTTTTGGGCAGTATTTACTTTTGTATGATCTATTATACCTAACTAGAGGGAGATTTGTACAATAAATATCACTGTTGTACAATATTAGGAAAGATTTTAATTCTTACTATTTGTGTCTTACACGTTTACTACTATTTACAAGCAAAGAGGGGCAGCACCAAACACCTGCAAGTAATTTCAACGAAATCCTTTTTTTTTCTCTTTCCATTTCTATCAGACAGGCTTTATACCAAACAGTGTCTATATATGTTAAACCTATCTTTGTGTCTGGTAAAATATATTACATGTCCCTTTGTGTGACATATGTATTAACAGGGGGACTACTGAAAGAAGATAGTTTGATGGTCAACTTTGTATTGAAAACACCTGAAGATATTCCCACAACATCTACAGGAGAATTTATTTTTATCATCGACAGATCAGGTAATATATTGCTTATTTTATGGTCTATGTAATCATTTCGTACGAGATATGATATACCTGAATGACATTATATATGGTTATAATAAACTAGTATATAGTTATCATGCGTTAAGCAGGCATCTCTAAGATAAAGAAAAGTGTCCTCCTAAGACGGGCGGCATCGAAACAAAGATTCGTTTTTTTTATAAATTTGTTTCTTAAGAACCATGACTAAATTACTTTTTAAGTAGACATAATTAACTAATCGAGGTAACCTATAAGACATATATATATATATATATATATATATATATATATATATATATATATATATACAGAAACTCATTTATCTCTCTTCCGCCTCTGTCTTTGTCTGTCTGTCGGTCTGTGTCTTCCTCTATCTACCTATCTCAATATCGCTCTATATCTATCTATCTGTATATATGTATATATATATATATATATATATATATATATATATATATATATATATATGTGTGTGTGTGTGTGTGTGTTTGTGAGTGTGTGTGTGTTCGTGTGTGTGTGTGTGTATGTGTGTTGTTCAAAAGATATTTAGAACACTTACAGAATTAATTGTTGAAAATGCAGTTCCTTTCATAATAATACATTGTTATGTTACAAGAACGATATGCTCTGTTTGACATCAGAAAAACATTTTCAGAGGAGCTTTAGATTATATTAGTAATCTAATCCTTATAGATGGTTCTTAATGATAGAAATACATTTTTGTGTTTGAATAAGAGAAGTATTTTGTGTTGCGAGAAGAGTGATTACCTTTCATTCTCGCTTCTGAGTTTTTCTATATATCTTAGCCAACAACATGAATTGTGTACCTTGCGGTTATATTTCATCTGTACAGTTACTTTTAGCCTTATTGAATACAAACATGCGGTCGGTTTATCTGCTTGATATGTCCATGACAGAAAATGTAATCATCTACCCTTTTAGGAAGTATGCAGGGAAACAAGATACATAATGCCAATGAATCGCTGCTGCTATTTCTAAAAAGTATACCCGTAGATTGCTATTTCAATGTCATCGGATTTGGCTCTAGCTTTGAAAGTCTGTTTCCAGGGTATGTGTTATTTTTGAGATTTGCACATTCTTCTGAGATAAAATTGCGTGAGTTTTTCTTCTCCTAAATGATTTAGAGAATCGCTCTAAACTTGAAGATATACTTTTCTATTTTATCGTTAAATACATTTTAATTCGGACATGTCTCAAATATTGAAGGGCACGAGAGATTTAGTTTCTTAAATTGTATTGTAATACTTTTAGGAAAACGTTACTTATCTGTAAATGGTTTCAGGCTATCCTATTCACTTCTGTTAGATCTCGGAGAAGAGAAATTCTGAAAATATAGATAGATAAGTTTGTTCCCGCTTTAAAATGGCTATAGAAGCATTTAAGTTTAAAAATCCGGCTTTCGGAATATTGCCAGTTTTATAATAGTACTTGCCGGAATGTTACATAAAAAGAAAATATAAGTTCAAGATGTAGATATCTGTAGTATAGTATTTTATGTTTCAATAAGTTATTCATCTTTGTTTTTGTTTTTTTGTTTTTTTCGCGGGGGGGGGGGGGGTCTAAGAAATTTACCGATATAAGATGACAGTGTTGTTAGATTTCTATACTTGTATTTTCTAAAGACTCCCATCCTTAAGGTCGTGGGTTAAATACTCGTCCAAAACATTTTCTTAATGTGAGCATTCGTGACTATTTCATGTCTCCGATGTATTTCTCCCGATAACTCTGTAAAAATACATGACATTCAAATGGAAGAAGGTTTAAAGTATATTTTAACTTTAAAGTGGAAGTCAAAAATACAATGATGAGAATCTAAAACTGGCACTGAAGCTGCAAAAGCGAATGACTGCTGATTTAGGAGGCACAGAAATACTCGGTCCCTTACAGCACGTATACAAACAAACGTTGATTGACAGCTTTCCAAGACAGGTGAGGCAATTTTTCAGTGACATTTTATACCTGCTGTAAATGTGTTGCATACGCATCGTACTGACTTTATAAAGTCTTTTGATTGATTGCTATATGGCACGTGTAGCTTAAACAGTATAACTTGATATACAGCAAAATTCTTGCAGGTAAAAAGTAAGCTTTATGCTTTATATTGTGCATAAGTAACTTCGCGTTTGGGCTGGGAGATGGGGTGGGGCGGGCCCGTTGAAATTTGTGACAGTTGTTTTCAAAAGTGTATCGTGGTACTTCCAAGATTATTCCCCAAAACAAATCTTACTACACCCACACACTTAACAGCATCTGTCGATTTTGTGTGTCACATTTCCAAAAACAAAAAACATTGTTAAAACACTTTTAAAATATGTTGGTCACTATATTATGTTCTCTCAGTACCACTCTTCCGTTATGCTCATACACTATATTAGCATCCTATGGTTTTCTATAGTCAACAAAATTAAATGATATCTTTAAACAAGTAGAATGCAAAACACATATCTTCGCTCTTCCCTGTTTGTCCAATCCCCAGCTCTAATTCTGGGTAGGAGGGAATATGATATGCCCATGGGCAAAGTCAGTTTGATATCTCAGTTGGTCTTGCATACCCAAAATGTAGATGTCATGTCTGTAGGATGAGGATCTCATTTGTTTCTAAATTACGCCCCTTGGACCACATCTTTAACCTACAGAGGCAGGTATCAGGGCTCTTATTCAAGATCCAGTTTGATATGTGCTGACACATGAATCAATGATGCAAAATATCCACTCTCAATCATGTAGAACTTTCAAGTTAGAAGTGATTTCGGTTTTATGGAAAATTATCCCACTAAGCCACTCCCACTAATCTCTGTGTAGATCAAAATTATAAAATCGTTGTGCGCATCTAAAAATTGCCACCAATGATATTCCGAGGTTATAATCTCTTTCTTGAACAGTGTCAGATCAGTTGCACAACATCACGAACACACTTACGTACACAAGGACGGTATTACCGTATCCCCACCTTCCTTCTCAAAGGCGCGGGGATAATTATCAGAAATAGTTGATAAGAAATCTGGAGTTCGTTTCTTGATTTCAAAGCACAAGATTGACTGTCAATGATATCCTGGATATCTATTTTCACTGCAAAGAATTGTATTGTGCATTTGTGTATCATTAACATTTATAAGTTTGTTGTTGGAATATCATAAAGCTCTATTGTCATAGAAGACAATAATTATATGAATTCATTCGAAATCCCGTAGATCCTATTATTGTCACCGATATAATTATATATTCTATATATATTTTGAAGCTGTTTTTGCTCACTGATGGAGAGGTATCAAATGTTACAGAGGTTCTTAAGCTAGCCAAGGCAAACTCCCAACACACGAGGTATGTATTCTACATATATAATTCAGTTTTAATTTTTATTAGCTTGCGTACGTGAATTATAATACCGATATGATGTACCATATTTACCCGCTAACTTATTTATAATAACCTCTGTCTAAGTTATGTATTACTTATTACTGTCGCATCATTTCCCTTTCTTCCCATATTTCTTAATCCGCCTTCTTTACATTCATTCTAACAGGGTAGGACTGACACTACTATAGTTGTGCGCTATCCAGAAATTAAAAAGAAGACAAAACGGAAAATAAGAGCATAATTTATCATACTAAATGTTTCCTTCAACAAGTCAAGTTTGTGCGACGTAAAAAAAACTAAAAAAACAAAACAACAACTTTGAGAGCACTTGTATTTTTCTTCTTTTCTGTCATAGACACCTTCACAAAGTAGTTGGAATAAAGTATGTATTAGTGGCCTTGAATTTACAATCTTATAAAGTATTCAGTCAGTATTGTTTTTACAAAACGTCGTCACTATTTGTTTTGACCAATTGTACGAGATTATGCTTTAATAAAATACATAAATGTTTAACTACAAAGAAAGTACAGTGACACTTTCCATTAAGCGGCTTCTCTATAATTCAGCTGCATTTTAAGACAGGCCAGATATTTTGAAGAGAAAAATGTCCGTTCTAATAATAATAATGTAATCTATTTATCTCGGCTATCCATAGAAACAGGACACAGTTATGTCCCCAGTCGTGTCGCGTTTATGGAAGATTCAGAGTAATAAGTCGTTTATCTAATAACGTAAAGTCCACCTGATTTAGACACCTTGGTCGGCAGTTTATTATGTTTAACACTAGTATTATGAAAGACAAAATTATTATATTATTATTAAATGCGCTTTTAACATCATTGCATCACACGATATCAATCTTTATATTTGTATTCAAATATATGTTCAAGAATAACAAATATAATCAACAATATTTACTCAGATGACGCATAATGTGCATGAAAAGAGACATATGCAGCTATTTTGTTTAAACAAAAAAGGAAATAGTGTAAAAGACACGGTGTTTTAAAAATCAGGGTCAGTCTAATTTGTCTACCACGCCAGGATAAGATAAAATTGGGCAATTACAAAAGCTATATTGCGACTTCTTTTTTAATAACGAAAATTTACAACACAAAAAACCACAATAACAAAACAAATGACCCTCCACACCCTAATCCCCCACCCCCAAGAAACAACAAAAATGGTCTGATAATTAAAATTACGGAAAATGCCACATTTATTCAGAATACAGATATTTTTAAATATCAATGTTATCATCAACGAAAACGATCTGCGAAGTTAATACATTTCTTGACGCGAAAGGAACTGAAGATAATGAAATAATATGACAGATTTAGACCCAGATATAAGATTTATAAAAAAAAAAACATGTATCGCGTAACTACTATGCTATTTTGATAAACAAAATGCCCATGTCGCGATTTGTCACAATGTGAAGCACATAATAACATAGCAGTATGTCACAAATGAGGACATGATGTAACACGAGGCAAAATCATAGTGACAGAGGATTCGAAATACGGTTTCGTCAAATACAATCAGTATATTTGTCCTATCATAGACTCGTTTCTAAGTGCTAATTACAAAATGAAATTTAAGAAGTGGTCCGTTCATTTCAATATTTTGCTTGACAAGGAAATGCATTAATGGACTGAATTCATAAATTTCATTTCAAATGAGTATTTGTTTAATATCCTCTATATATTATCTAATATAAATTTGCCTTAGCTTAGGGTTATACTTCACTCTTGATCTGCTTTACAGAGTTTTTGCCGTGGGTATTGGGCATGGAGCTTCAACAGCTCTGGTCAGAGGTCTTGCTGAGGCAGGTAAAGGGAAGGAGGTTTTTGTCACTGACACAGAGCGCCTCCAGCCAAAGGTAATATAACCTATTGTATGTGTCCGATGGGAATTCCGATGACATAATAAAATATATTTTTGGACGTTGATCGCCTGGAACAGTTAATAACAAACAAATCCCTACATATATAGTTTGGTGTCTGTTTCTTAATTTTATCATTCCTGCAGCGGATGATCGAAATAATGTTTTGACTCCCTAGTTAATGTGTTTCTATATTGACTTATCATTTATTATAAAGGGATATATAATTAAATAGATGGCCTTGCAGGCTAAAAGAGAGCGGTATGAGCGTGCAACCTGCTATCATAATAGATGGATGATTGGAAGGACGGATAGGTACAAATGTAGTCTGTCCTCTTTTCTGTTCAATTAATAAGGACTATTCCTCACAGAAAACATTACATTGGAAAATGTACAGTTGGATAATGCATTCATTCCCTTACTCCTTCCATTGAATAAGTTAGGGCGTAATTTGCAAAAATGTCCACTGATATAATTTAGGCTAAATTTTAGCTCCTTCAGTTATTTTTGTAATAAGTTAGTATGATGATGTAATTGGAAAGATGCGATAAACAATTTTGTGCGTATGCTATCTACTCTGCCGAATGAAACAGTTTGATTTTAAACAAAAAGTCAGAACACATAATAGAAGTTGTAGAACTGACATCTTATTTTCTTAAGGTAGCAACAGAGCAAACTGAGATATCGGATTCTTTTAAAGCAATGTGAAGTGTATCCCTTCAGACCTTCGGTACCATACTGTGGCTTATCTATATATCGACTACTTAAAAGAATGTAAGACTTACATAAGCCGTATGTCCATACAAATGTCGTTATTAATGTAATTATGTAACCAATTGTTTATGCAATAGTGTTACAGAAGGTAGTAAATAACGTTTCCTCCAGAATAATCCTAAGAAAATTTGGCACAAAAGTTGGCGGATAAATATTTCCAGTCCAGGTAAATGTATTTGGAATGGAAACTTATCTATATCCATAATCAAAAAAATTGACTATCTTGCAGACTGTCAATCCCAGAATAAAGGAATTTGTAAAGAAGTATCCATTAGCAGCAACATTTAATAATTTTTTTTTCCCGAATATTGTAAAGATTCAAAATTTGCTGAATGGTTTGTTTTGTTTTGTTTCTTTGTTGTTTTTTTTTTTTGGGTGTGTGTGTGGGGGGGGGGGGACAATAATAAAGTGCTGGGGGTTATTCTTCACGAAACGATCTTAGTCTCACCATTGTAATTCTCTCATTTTCCCGCGCCATAAGGTTATTTAGTCAGTATAGCAACAGTGTATGTCAAGTACATTGATGAGATTAGACAAGCATGTGTTTGTTTCACTGAGCTATGTCTATCATTACTAGGTGATATCGCTCTTAAAATGTGCCATGCAACCAGTTGCAACTGAAGTGGAAATGATTTGGGAGTTGCCCCCACCTGTCACCAAGATGATGATGCCACAAGAATTACCATATGTTTACTTTGGAGAGCGACAGATTGTATATCTTCTGTTGTCTGGGACAGATAAAGTGGTTGGTATATATTTGGAAAAACGGTTTATCCAATTACCTTATTCCATACGTCATAAATTCTTGGTCTTTATCATCTTAACTTCTTATGAGACTTGAAAGTGTTCTATTGACTCAATGGTGGCAACATGTAATTTAAAGCTAAAGAACTACATATATACTGGACGAAGGCTTTTTCTGCATCCTCTCTAATTGTCTTGATATGATAAATGTTACATATATGAGTTTTAGTTTGTGTTTAGGCACCTCTTTTCGTGGAAACTGCGTTTATTGAAAAGATGAGAAATGACATCATGAATTTTTCTCCACTTTTCCACGCTTTTATTATTCATACGGCAAATCCGTAAAGAAAATGGGCATCCCTAACATACAAGTTAAATTGAAACTGGTTCAGGTATCACTGCAGAACTAAATCCGTCATTAAGCTTGAATTAAAATCAAACAATTAAGACAATCACGTGAATCCGGTAGGAAATGAATCTAATTCTTTTGGAAAACAGAGAGTGGCTCTACTCACGAATGTTGCCTGCCTAAATGTGTATACATTTTAGATGGATTATGAGCTCCTCCTTTTAAACACAGCCTTTTTGATGAAAATTGTAATATTTTTTTCTTCATCTCTTTTGTCTTGTTATTTAGAAGAAAAAAAAAAGAAGTACAGCACATATTTAGACACCTTGAACAGCAACGTACAACTGTAAAACTGCCTCTCAGTCACCAATTATTTATTCTTTTCTCACATCCCCAATAATGCTTCCCAAAACAGAAAAGAAATAACAGGATTAGTGAACTTCTTTCGAAATAAACCGGATTCTATTCTCGGTATTTTTACGAGTGCAATACCGCTTGGAACCAAATAAAGACGGTATGTATAACTGCAGTCCTATCTCTTTACATGCAGTTGGTCTATAAATCCGAGGTGGATAGAAAACAACAGCAACAAAATGTCGACTCTAAGTAGACAGTACAAATTTTGTAAATACTTTATTTTAGACACCAGCACAAACGCGTCCCATTATGATATTTTCAACGAAAATATACCCACTATAAACAGACAATTTGTCAAAACTTCTGGAAAAGCATGTCCGCATTAATCTAATCTGGAGTTTTAAGTTAGTGAACTTAGCATTTATTCTGAAATTTCTAATACATCAAACTATGTACGATGGTAGATTTGTATATGAAATAGACATCTAACAAACTAAGACGAACAATCTCGATATGTATCACTATTTGTTTTATTTATATTTTCATAATACGGGGTCACAAATGCCCTTTATCAAATTTGATCCTTTGCATTAACAGTGTTCTTGTGGGTGTGTATTCAGACACATGCTATGTGGTAATTAATATACTACTGTTGTTGATTCACATTGAACGTGCAATAATAATAATAATAATAATAATAATGACCATGTTTAGTAGAAATAAAAAAGAATATTCTTTGATCAAAGAGAATTTTTCATGTAGGACCCGGATTGTATCTGCAGCATGACACTTAAGGGGAAAATCGTCTCCACGCCATTTGAATACAAGGAAACTTTTACTTTCCACGTTGGAGATGAAAAGGGTACATCTATTCCTATCCACTGGCTTGCGGCCAAGGCTCAAATTAGGCAGTTACAGCTAAATGATGGTACTTAATTACTTAAATACAAAGTCTTTCGCTCACCATATTGAAGATAATTTGAACTAATGGCATAACACTGCGTCTTCCTGCATTATCATTCAAGTAGCTATTTGATCAATTATAACAATAGTGGTCTCCAACTGTCCTGATATTAAGACATATCAAGTTTTGTTAAAAAGATGCACATTTGCCATCATATAGTGTCCCTGTTATTAAATATTTAAGACATGCAGGTCTAGCAGCAGTGTATTTCACGACCTTTCAAGTCTACTAGTGATGCCGATCTCGATTTCAATATACGCTGAACAGATTTTGGCCAAGTTTAAATGAAAGCATCTGAACAAGAAGAAAAGAAAAAAAATCTCATTTTAAGCTGAGACAAAAAAGCTGGATTGCCCACTAATATGGCCGCTATTTTTTTAGGAAGAAAATTGAAATAAAAGATGACTTCTCTTCAGAACTGATCAGTTAAGAGAATGGGACAAAACTGTAGAGACACAATCTGTATCCTAGATATATAAATTGTATACAAATAAATGCCTATAAGCAATTAAATATCACCGAAGCTACCTATAAGCCATTAAATATCACCGCACCTATTTATTGTACAATTCTTTGAAAGCCTTCTTCTATGAGAAGACCATTCGCATATATATATATATATTATATATATATATATATATATATATATATATATATATATATATGCATTTCAACGTTTTACAGCTGGTACCTTCACTTACATTAAATAAGATAAAAACAACAAGATAAAAAAACCGACTGGGCATAATTCGAGTAATTTTAGAGAGCGCAATCTGACAGCAATAGCTTACATGTTTTATCAACTGACGCCAATTGGCTTGATGGACGGCCTCACTAAGCAAGGAACTATTTTGATGTTTTTAAATAATCCTAGAGACCAATGTTAAGGTATGATATAAATAAACCATCGTTAATTATAATTACAGTTTAAAATGTAGGAGAAGGGATAACTATAAACTTCATTACAATACAGTAACGAGATTGAGTAGTTGGACATTTACTTTTTATGTATGATCAAAATTGCTAAAAACCATCCAAAGAAGAACTACCATACGTGCAGCATTAATTTTGCATGATGTGATACATTATATGTTTGTTTATAGCTCCCAAGGAACAGATAATACTGGTAAGCAAGGCAGCAAATGTGATTTCAAAGTACACAGCCTTCGTTATGGTAGACACCAAGGGACAAATAGTTAGTGACTTCCCAAGGACAATAATAATTCCTCAGGCAACGTTATGCTACAGTTACCGTGTAAGTAGTAATGAACTGACACTTTAAATTCTTTCCTTTTTAAGCTTTGTCAAATCATGGTGTCATGTGTATATGAGCAACAAAAGAAAAATAAATAATTATTTGATTTTAACGAAAAGATTTCAGAGAAAAAATCTTGTATTTTATGAAAATTTCAGCGGAAAACTTTATAAATTGCATGAATCCTCAACTCCAATGAAACGAATGAATGAGCAAATTTAAATGAATCATGTCAATTTGTTTTTAACCTCTCGCCTAAACTGGACCAATGCTTTCAAAAACATTCTAAAGAGATTTCTCCAAATTTATTGTGTGCGAAACAGTAATGAGTGTAGGATTGTATATAATTATGATGTTACTATCTTATTTGTTTATAAATTTATATGTATTTTGGTCAAACTAAACACGCGTAACACGAATCATTGTATACATACATACATACATACATACATACATACATACATACATACATACATACATACATACATACATACATGCACACATACATATTAAATAATTTTAATCACCTTTGAAATTTGCTCTCATGGGTTTCTTAAGTTGAAGAAGAAGCAGAATTTGAGGAGGACAAGGAAGAGTAGACGGAGGTGGAGGGAATCAATGACAAAGTTGCATACAAAATAGAATCAAAGCCGATAGTCAACTGATAATAAGATATGAAACTATTACCATGAATGATATATTAGTACATTAGTGCACCCTCCAACTGGTCTCTTACGATCTTCAGATATTTTTCAAGAGTGCAATGTGGAGATATTAAAGTATCGAAAACATTAGGGGCGTCATGATTAAAGGATAGAAATGTAAACTTTTAACATAAAAATCACATCAATCTTTTCTAAGCTCTTATCGTTGGCATTGCATGCGACGACAGCACAAAATCTGTCTATAGACACCACTCGTTTCTTCCAATTCTTTGGTTGACATTGTGAAGGACATATAATCTCAGGTTTATTTTAATATTTGCCTATTCTCTTCTTTACAATAAAAAAATAATTCTTAAAACAAATTTCGTTTCCAGGCCCTTACATGTGATGCATCGGACGAAACGGATGGTATGTCATTATTTTATTTTGCTAAATGATGATGAAGATGATGTTACTCATTATCATCATAATCTTGATAACTATGATGATGATGGTGATTGATAATTCATGTGGCTGAAACCCTAATTGAAATGCTGATCATGAGCATAATGATGCTGCAATTAAAAAGATACAATAACATTCTTAGCACAGACCGATAGAAAGAATTACACTGTTGTTTAACATTAAACGCATTTTTGAAAATGTGCGGTTACGTATTGGATCTTTTTAATCAGAGTCATAATTAGATCTTGGGTACATTTTATCTCAGTTTTTGACATGCATTCATTTCATAGGTACAATGTTAGATTTGAGTCTTTCGAGATTAGACAAAGGTTAGCTTCCATAAATGTTAAACAGCCACATGAACTGAAATGGAGCTATAAAATTTGCTTTAGAAAATTACAGTAAAACAAGTTTAAAACAAACATCTGGGAAAGTAATTAGTTCGATCCATAATATGTTATATCCTTATTATAATATATATATATATATATATATATATATATATATATATATATATATATATATATATATATATATATATATATATATATATATATATATATATATATATATATATATGTTATGCCTCTATCGTAATTTTAGTGTCTCGCTGTTTGTACTAACCATATTTTACTGTACTAGTATAACTATTAGAAATCTCAGCGCAAACAAATTTTATAACTTATCTGTTACAAAAGTTTCATGGGAGCCTTTTGATTAAAAAAAACCAGTCTATTCGTTTTAGCTTTACCGAATATAGCGGAATATATTGCATATGTTATAAGTAAGAAATGTAAAATTTGAGAATCATATGCCTAAGAGTTATATTAATCTAGTTGCCAATGAACGTACAAATGATTACTTGTTTAGTAAAGTTATTTATTTTCCTGTTAATCAGCCTTAATTCCTGCCATTTCAAGTCTAGTACCTGCTTCCAAAAGGGAATTTTGAAAGATTAACCATATAGTTTTGGCCCGTTGTAGGCGAATTTGTTTTTATTTTGCCTGCGTTTTCTCCTTCTACGCTGTTTATTTCTTTTCCAAGTTACACTGAGATTCCAATTATCACGATCGTTATTTTTGCACTGGTTCAAGCTCATATCTTTAAGTGTATTATTGTTTCTATTCTTTAAGTTTTGTGAAAGTCATTTTATATCTGTCTAAAATGTCGTTGAAGGTGTTGAACAGTTCTTGACTAGATGCAGAGGCCAGATAAGTTTTAAATTTTTCTATTGTGCATCATTTTGATGGTTCAGGTTGTTTAAGATTAATTGTGTTAGCTTCCTGGACTCAGCATGACTAACCTTTCCTCACCTTCTTGAAAACCGCTTTAAAACATATTTCATTTTGGGGTTTGGATGTTGATCTGGAGGCCTATAATTGCTGTATTTGGTTTTACAGAAATGACGTAAATGTACATAGTAACGCTGTAATTGGAAATGTGCACTTCATTCATGGCGCAAACTTTGGAAGATTGTTCTATGGTGTTTGGATAAATACATAAAACATGTGCAAAACTGTTTATCTGGTAAGTATGATTAAAGAATAACGAAACAAGTTATAAACAAAAATATAGGACAAGGTCGGATTTACGCCATGTAAAACTGAGTAGTCAAAAGCTTTTACAAAGTTTTGGACTTTGACCTAACCGCAGAGTACATAAAATGTTTCATGCCTGCCATAACCGACATAGATGAGGTGAAACACCTAGATGAAGAACAAAAATGGATCTAATGGCTGGCAGATTGTACCGCCTACCCAAGATGCATAAACAAGGAAATCCGAAGAGATCAATATTTTTTGATAAAGGTCATCCAACGAAGAAAATTTCTGAATACCTCGACTTTCAGATGAGACCCCAAGTCGAAACTATCGCCTGGAGTCTTCAAGACACCGCTGATCGCCCAGGTAAAAGTAAAAGCAGTGAACCTTTACCACCCAATACTCTAATTGTTTCAATCTACGTAACTTCCCTGTACACTAATATCCCAAAATGATGTGGGCGAAATATAATTTGAGGAAGAATTGCAAACAAGATCTGAGAAGAAACTGCCAACTTGCTTTCGTATAAAACAATTGTAATTAGTAATTTCGAATTCAATGCAAAACTCTACATACAATTAGTAGCACCGCAAGGGACAGAAAAATGACCCTTCCCCAAACGAATACAAATATTTTACTGGGCAGATTGGAAGCCAAGTTCTTAGCATCTGTGCCTAACAATCCACTCCAGTGCCTGTGTTTCATTGACGACATCGAAATGACGTGGCATCAACGGAACGAAACAATAGTCGACTTTATTATCACAGCAAATCAAATATATCATCATATCAAGTTCGCGGTAGAAATCTAAAACAGAGACCATGTGTTGTTGGACACAGTAATAAAATTCATTAAAACCAAACTTCACAATGATGATATATACTCCAAACCAACAGACAAACATCAATAGTTAAGATTGCATTCAAAATGTATCATTAATCCAGGTACTAATGATCAGAAGATCCTACTCTGACGAAGAGACATCATAACAACGATTTAGAGAGTAATCTCAACATATAATCAAGCAGAACTGTGACAGAAAACGTGTGGATGATGCCATAAAAAGGGCCGAAATAGAAAATCGGGACGATTTTTTAAGGCACAAAACAAGGGGAAAGATAGAAGAATACCATTTATCATAGCTTACTATCCAATGGGCAGAATAACTGAACAAGACTGACGTACCACTGAGTCATCTGAGATCCCCAAAAAATGTTTTCTAAAAGAAACAATCATAGCATACCACAGGCTAAAATAAATGAGGCATCCTCTTCAGAGCAAAACTAAAATGCTTCGCGAATAAAACTATAAACGGATCCACTGAAACATTTGGAGATATTAAATAACAACACGTGCTAAGTTAGCTATTTCTCCACTACAGCAGCAAGTGAAAACTCGGTATTCTGATCAGTACAATTACAAACAAAACATAAAATGTGATGTATTTAACAACATACAAGTTTGTTTAATACAGGGTATGCTGTCAATGATAGTCACCTAGGGATGTGTTTGGTACAGGCCAAGTCCATGAAATCCAGGAACGTTCTCGGCAATTTTTTTGATGGGATAAAACGACGCTTCAGAAAAGGTATGATGCCAACTAAAGCCTTTGTGTGTGTTTTTTGCATTTTTTTTTTTACTAAATTCGGCAGATCAGATTAGTGTATGATAAAAGTGACATTCAGTAAATTGACAAAGAAACATGTGTTCTTATGATTTAATGTCTAGGTTTCTGGTTGAAACATATTTTGGTCGCATGTTTCTCTCCTTCAGCCGACCTTGACATTTTTTGTCTCTTTCATCTCCAGCAGGCTTTGTATCCTCTTTGATTCAAACTCGGTGTCAAAAGGCTGGTATAAATTATTTCAAGCGGGCTACCCCTCTCCCCCCTGAAAATGTTATCATTTATCGTTTACTGCTCGTTTCTCTTTGAAATGACTATGTAACAAAAACTGAGATCTAATATTCTTAATCACAACCACTGGTTTGTAAAACTTTAATGCATCATTAGTTATGTATAATTTGAGCATTCGACTGAAATTGAAATCAATCACTTTTGCTACAAGATGACGATCACAAAAGGCTATATATATATATATGTAACATATGTCCGTCCTAATGTATGTGGTCATTCTAACTCTCTCTCTCTCTCTCTCTCTCTCTCTCTCTCTCTCTCTCTCTCTCTCTCTCTCTCTCTCTCTCTCTCTCTCTCTGCCTCTCTCTCTCTCTCTCTCTCTCTTACACAAAAACACCTCAGGACCAAGTACAAAGAAGACAATGTCAAACACACTGAGTGAGTTGGCCTGAGATCATTGTTTCCCATATTTCTAAGAACCTCCAGACAACAGTCGTTTTCAACTGAAGGGTTCTTAGACGCGCTGATAACACAAATACTATTCTTATACTCAAATTAAGAAGCGCACGAGATTTTACTTTCACGTTTATGTGTTTGTTATTACATCACATTTATATGATTTATCAGGATGCAATTCTAATCCGTAGATCGGTATGTTATGCCACGAACCACGACAAAGCCCTAAACATGTAACACAAAAGATTTATTCCTAGCTCTAAGTACTCAACACTTACATGTGAGAATATCAAAAGAATGTCGTATATTAACAAGGACTTTGACTCCAAAATTATCCATCCTACAATACACTCTCGTAAATATGGTTCAATATGAATGTCGCCTGTACCAAACTGGCTAATTACTCAGTTTTATAAATATCTTACTGCCACTGATTCTTCATAATCAAACAAATAATCACTAAAATCTATCGAGACTATGAAAGGAGACATAAATATAAATCTAATTTATCATAGGTGTATTAAAATATGATATATTTTGTGTTAAAGAAATACTGACAACACTACTTCAAAGCCAGTCTTTGCATTTTTGCAACTTAATACAAAACGCACAAACAAAGGAAACAAAACCAACGTGAATATAAATAATTGTTCATATAATATATCTTTTTTATTTTTAACAATTCTCTAACAAACAAAACAAAGAAAAATATTAACAGATATAGGTCATTAGTGCTATAAACGATGGTTGTATGCAACATATCTTATAAATTCCACCCTGTATGTACTATAAAGAGAAATACATACAGAAGGTGTGTATGTTTGTGTGTGTGTGAGCGAGAGAGAGAGAGAGTGAAACGTCGCTAATAAAACTATAAAACTACTAGAATGACTTTTGTGAAAAGCGGTCTTATTTCCAAAATGGTCTTTACACTTTACTTCATCCAAGATATATGTTTGACCTTTTATTATTCTTTTTCTTTTCCTTTTACGACTTATGGGATATTCAACTCCTGTATTGAATATTCAAACTATATCGACCTTTTCTCTAAAAATTATAAAGGTGTCCAATTTTATGATATTAATTTCAGCACATTTATTTCTTTTCATGGTATTGTATTACAAACAAGTTCCGATGTTTTGTCCTTTATATTATTTCTGTAATTATTATTTTCTGGCCAAAATATACAATTTTCATTACGTCACAAGATGAAATGATGTTAGTTCAGTTTTGTCCTTTAAATAAGTGCAGGTAAACCTTTGTATCTCTAAACGATACTATTTTTATGTCGATAAGATGTGTTGAAATTGATCACGTTTTGTCACTGCTAAGACTAGACAACTACGAACCTCGATTCCACTGGGGCATTTAAATTTTCGTGTATCATACATAACCTGTTTGCTGCACCTGGACTGGTCATGGGATTGATAAAGCATGAAAATTGCAGGTCAAATGTCGAAAGTTTAAAGCTTACTCGAGGAGATGGGTTAAAAACGCAAACTCTTGCCTATGGACATTTCAGTTTTATATTTTAAACTTAGAATTGTGTTCTTTGCATGTGCTACAGCTGGTCTTCCAGACAGATTGAATAGCTAGCAACAGGGACTACACTGTCAAATAAATACTCATTGTGATTACATTGGTGTAATGACTAGGTCCAGAAAGCTATGACAGATAAAACCTTGGTTAACCATGAGCCTTACACTGTTAGATCTACTTAGCAGCACACATGTGGTAATCCCTTTTCAAAACTTGATTGGGGATTATTCCTGTATTAAGAAAAAATATAAACCCTATATCCAAATATCCTAGAAAACACATACCTGGATTTGAAGACAAATTATCTAAACATTGAGGTGTTTTGCATTCGCCTGCTGATGAGAATATTTACAGAGAATAAAATTTATAGCCATTCAGGGAACAGCAATCAGAATTTGTCTCTTTCCGTTAACTTCAAAAAACAAGATCACCATACCCCCCCCCCCCCCACGAGAAACAAAATGTGCCCACTTACGCTTAATTACAGCGCATTCTTTATGATATATGTCCTGAACAGAATTACGGCTGGTAGTGAAAATAGGATGTACCTGCTATCGAGGGATGCATGTGATAATTATATCTTCTGGTAGAGACTTCAGGTTTATCAAAACGGGGATTGTATTTGACTTAGACGATAATTGGTAGTGACAGATTTTTGTTACCTGAAAATTATTGTCCAGATAGATGTATTTGAAAGAAATTTTCAAACGGCACTCACCTAACTCATATCCTGCTATTAATGTATTTATATCACATTCACTATATTTAGCTGACACCCATTCATATAGACGAGCCAAATCCCTAGCTGTGCCACAAGCAAGAATGGTTGACGCTAAAGATGATTTTCACCAGGATGAAATAAGTTCAATTCGCGAAAGCAGCATTGACTCAATACTTATGGAGATAATTATACTCCAGAACTTTCAGGGATCATGGGATCTTAGCAAGGAGGTTCTTCGCCTTCTAGGGGCTCAAGCTGACATTCTTAAATGCCGTATTCCTACACAGGTAATGTTTGGTTCAATTTAGTTTTATTGTTTTTGTTGTTTTTTTATTTTATTTGGTTGTTGTTGTTGTTGTATTTCAGGGCGGTGCTGGAGGTCAATAGAGATTTATAAGACTAGAGAGTCTTTTACTATGTTGTGTGTATTCAGCTCAAACTCGTAGTTACACAGTCTATGTTTATAATATCCATGAGTTGTCAAAGATACATTTCAAATACCTTCTCGTGACAAGGTTTAGTGACAATATAAAAGGCTAGATACCAACAATATTTATTATAACTTTGGAGTAAATCAGTAAATTATTGTTATGGTTATATAATGATCTTTTGTCTTACGTATGTCTTCTATATGCCCATTGTTAACTTTGTTGAGTAAACTGTCATTAAATATGGCTTAAATCCTGCAATAATAACATTTCCTCAATCACAATCGCATAGTTCGAAATCCAGTGAGTATTAAACAAGTTAGTTTATAGTTTGATTAAGTATAGAATGTGACCGGCTTTTTAATAGCATTAACATCGATTCATATGGGTTATCTGATTTAAGAACCACATTACGACACTTCCGTTCTGTTGATGGCTCATCCGATATAATGAAAAGCTGTAGTAAACTAAGTGTAAAAAAGTAGAACAATATGTTTGATCAGGTTCATTTTCATACAAATATTTGCAAGCAATCCATAATCGTGTCTATTGTTGGCACTGACGCTGTTTACAGAAAATGAAATGCTTGTAAATTTGACTGCGAATGGAAACATTAATCCCAATCAATACTTTAAAAAACAAATTTCAAGATAAATCACACATAAAAACTTTATTGACATTAATAACAAGTAAATGTTTGCAGAATTGCATATGTACACATTAAATGCAGTTTGCTTTGCCACAAACTTTTCATCCATAATTCAATATTTACAAAAACTAATTTGTTGAATAGGTCCAGTATATGGCTCACGGATATATTTGTAAATTCACACAGATATTTCTTTAATTTTAAACTTGCCTTATGAGCATGGCCTATTAGAGTTCTGTGCGCTTCAATTAAAAATCCTCCAGTGGAAGAAATAATGTAAATATATGCAATTTAGAAACAATATCTTAGTTAATATCACCATACTTAAAATTACAACAGTCTAAGTTTTTTTTCTACCCCCCCCCCCCCCCCCCCCCCCCCCCCCGAAAAAAACATTGCTTTCGCCTTTTCTGTACAAACTTCAATTTTATTAATTGTATCTCGAGGAGAGATAGATACAATATCAACAGGATATAACAAACGCAATACAAATTCAACATATCTATTGCAACACCCGTAACACCTTTCATTCTTATTTTTTCTAGCAGATCATTTATGTATATTGCAAGAAGAAATAACGAGAAACAACACAGTTCTTCACCAAGGCCAATCTTATATTTTACTCGTGATTTTACTTCATTTATACATAGATATTACAACATCAAAACACTTTCCTCTAGCTCCCCATTGGACCAGTTCAAATATGCTATATTTCTTGCAACATAGTCAAATGTTGTGGAGAAGTCATTAAAACTACATAATGGGTTTCTTACCACTAATAACAATCATTGCGATATAAGGTCATGTAAATCAAAACAAAAATAGTATATTCAGTACACAGATGTTTTCTAAAACCAGCTTGCACCGAGATATATACCGATGTGTACATTCTATTTTGCTGCCTGCTCCATAAGCCGATTGTTTAAAATTCTAGTAAATAATATACTTAGCAAAGTTATCAGAATAATACCTGCATAATGTTAGACGTTCGACTTCATTTGTACTACCTTTTGTATGTAAAAGAATAACGTAACCTTCAGACCAAGCACCAGGAAAACTACTGGTATCAAAACTAACATTATATAGTTTGAACATAAATATGATTAAAATGTTATCCGTGTATGAATATTTTTCATTTATGAACATATCAGGGCCAATACTTTTTAAAGACTTTAATTTGGCAATTGCATGGCGTATTTCTTCCCAATGAGATCTCTAAGTTGAGTGCATCAAACAGAAACTATAACCAATTATTAACATATCCTGAAACAATTTCCGTATATCATCATCAGGGATGAAATAAGCATTGATTCAGTTATTAACATTTTGAAAAGGCTTGTAAATGTTGGTAATGGTATGTCAGAGCCAGAATGAATTGATTGGCAAACCTAATGACACTATTATTTATGTTCATACTGATGAGCAATATAAAATGTAACCATACTTCATACGTCACAATGTCGGATTGGTTTTTCGAAAATGCATAAAGTAATGTGCTGAAGGCTCTGCGATTTTGACCAGCTAGGTGCAAAGTTTCATTTTGGTTTAAAAGAGACAGAGACAGACAGAGAAACAGAGGCAGATTGGTAATGAACATTCAAAAATGAAGATCCAAGAGCAAAATGCTACTTACCATTTATGTTCATAGACGACCGGTGACGAATTGTTGTGCTTATCTGAGTGATGATGACTGAGTGGTACAAGATAACACAGCAAGATTAATTAACTCTTATATTTTCAAAATTTAATAAAACAAACATTTCCTGATATCATTATGTCGTCACCATTATCTTTGTTTGATTTTCTAATTCGTATCAAGTTATAATTGATCATTTGTTATTTATAAAATTGAATTAAGCTTACATAAAGGTTTTGTCCTCTTAAAAATATGTACTCTACATAAGAGAGAGAGAGAGAGAGAGAGAGAGATAGCGAGAGAGAGAGAGAGAGAGAGAGAGAGAGAGAGAGAGAGAGAGAGAGAGAGAGAGTGAGTGAAAAGAAGAAAGAGAGACTAAGAGAGAGACAGGTGGGATATCTATATATGTGGAGAGAAAAAGAGATAGATTATTCTAATTTCACAGATCAGATAATAAACTATCAATGAATTCTTTTCCAAACTCACCCTGCATTTCTAACCTTTGTATATAATTTTAGTTTTCCCTCTTAGATATTGCTCCTTCTCAAATGTATCAAGAGCTTGATAAAGAAAAACAAGATTAATATGCTTACATCAAAATTTTTATGTTTCTAAAATAGTATTACGTAATTAATTCCTGACAGTATTAGGTCATCAGCATTTTTTAATTGTTAAAGTTCTTATTATAATAGCTAATGTTTTACTTTATTGCTTAAATTATGTTAAATAAATGCTTTTCGTTTACAAATAAACTTTCCATTCTGCCAGGATCTCAAAATAGATATGGACTGACTAACCTTACATACGGGCATATACACAAACGCGAAATTTTATTGAGATGATCAACATAAATTTATAAATAAATTGAGCTTAGATTAATTTTAATATCATTGAGAACTTACATTTGAACATACTCTGCTCATGTGGAAAGGTATGTACCGTAAAATTATAATTGTAGAATTTAAAATATTGCTTTCGATATGCGTCTCTCTCGAAGGCCACAATCTGCAGTAGGAAGTTAGTGTCACTCCTTTGTATACTTCTAACTAATCTAATTATCAAAATTCTCATTTAAAAACAAAATAACGATTTAACTAATACGATGAAAACAAACTCTGTCCAAATTGAATCATATTTATAGAGCAGACTTTTGCTTTATTTTCAATCTAATTACTTGCTCAGATTATCCCTTTACCGATCGTAGATGGTGAAACAATATCCCAAAAAGGAGATCGGCGACACACCAATTTTTAGCACTGCTTTGCACTGACTTACTTGCATGCAAATTGTCAGTAAAAATTGTATTTGTAGATCTGAATGGTATGATATACTCTTAAACTCTTCCTTCATGTGTATATTCACTTTAACAATCTCTTTTTTTCGAAATTCGTTTGAAAACAGTATTATCAAGAAAATGTTACTTCAAACTCCAACCACTTTCTTTATGTACGCACCCCTACTCACCCTCTTGCTTCTTGAGTGGCCTCAGCTGTATCCACCGATCGTATTTTTTTTCTTCATGTAGAATATAAACTTATCTGTTTTTAGTATGTACGACATGTAAAGTTAGATCCAGATTTCAAGCATTTATATTTAAATAGATGTATTATTATTGTAAACACTCGAAGTTAACAATTCTGTACTTACATGTGTCTTAGTCTTAGACATATGACTCTGGTTAAATCGAGTTAATGTGTAGTCCATTCATGAGATGCTTCAGGTGTTACTACCATACATGGTTTTCTGCATTCTATGTATGTTCTGCATATTTATATTTATAGAGTTTCGTATAGCTGCATATATCCGAGTAGGATTAATAATGTTTATTGTGTAATTGAATATTCAGATTGAATAGAACGTGATAATAATTGACCAATATTTGTTTCACAACATAATGCGGTCAAGTTTCTTATGGATGAAAATAATTTAAACAGGTCTACTACTAAGCAATCTGATACTATTTGTAATATCTGATATACGTATTAAATGCATTAACCTCAGTATATAAGTATGAATATCCTGCAAACCAACTATTCTCAAAATATTTTTAGATGCGAGTATATATAGCATGTTTAATATTTATATATTTATGGTTTATAGATATAGCCCCATTTTCTTATAAAAGTCAGATAAGTTATATATCATTTTTTTCAAATTGTACTTGCCCTTATTTTCTGAAGGCTGACGCTGTAGTTGCAACGGTGCATGTCATCGCCTGGTTAAGGAAACATCACTTAGAGAGACGGGATGAATGGCAGATGCTGGAAGAGAAGGCTTTAGACTGGCTCAAGGGACAGGACCTACACGGGCACTCTGTGGAGGAGCTTATCTCCAAAGTTACTATCTGAACCAGTTTACAGCATTTAAAAAATATTATATTGCTTTAACTACAAATATTTCAATATCAACTATGCTTAAGACAATACAGGCATTATCATGTTTTGATATGATATTAACTAATATATAAACTAAACATTAGCATCAGTCGAAGGTTACTGAATGGTATCCGTTCTGTCGTACGCTTTTTATATGGTATTATTTTATAAAAACAGTATAAAATTGCATATTTTAACAGTCTAATTTAAAATAAATAATATGATACTAATATATGAGTGAATTGTAGCCCTTAAATACTAATTAAGTTATAGTATTATCTGCTTGCCTACGCAGTAGTTAGAGGTACCCGAAAAAGAACTGCCCATTTTTTAACTGTAAATTTAAATCATACGGAAAATATTCAAACATTGTCCGCCTAAGACTGAGTTCACAGAATTATAAGATACAATCAGCATATCCTGGAGTATGCAATGACTTCGCCACGTTTGATAAGTTCAGGCAGAATATAATTTTGTGGGCATCATGTACATACATTGATTACAGTGTATATTTGTAAGAGTTATTATTCTTGTTTCATATATATAATCCCTGTCCTGGCGCTGTATCTTTATAATGTGAATGTTTAGTATAAACATATGTACTGGACTGAATGTATTCTGTTACGAATGTAACTCACGCGAGTTCTGAAGAAGATTTCTACCTTAGGTCTGCAGACGAACTAACACACATGAATAAGGTTACATAAGGCTCAATAAAGGCCCTAAGGGACAGAGAAAGTTCACGAAAAGAACGCCATATTATCGATCTATTCAGCTGTTATGAATCTGGTGCAGACTCGCTGGTACACGTTATTGCTTACAACTATGCGTGATCCGCGCCTCCGGCAGGGATTCATAGCAAATGTATTTCTCCAAATCACAGTTAAACGGAGTCAAATATTTCTCATCCATGTCGATTGATGTTGTACGTTATGGAAAAAGAAACTATTGCACACTACTGCTCACAGTAAATCTAAGACACTGATCTGCAACGTCTAACATGCTGCACAAGTGTGACATTTTTGCTTAGCCGGCCAAGATATATTAGTTTAGTGGCATGTGCGCCTGACTGTAAGGGACGACACGGGTTCGATTCCGGACCGCAACAGTTAGACTGTGTATCCCGTCTTGTTGCATTTGGGGCTAGTCCATTCCTAAGCAGTGTGTCCCGGGTGAATTTGGGTTTCAGACGCTCTGGAGGTGAAATTTGACGGATATTCTAGAACGATTGCCAAAATAAGGGAGTGAGTAATGTAGCAGTTTAGGGATAAGAGGCCACTTACCAACCAGCCTAGCTGGTCCAGATCTTTTAATCAGGTTTTATGTGCGCCTCACTCTGAGACATAAGAACCGAGTTAGATACAGGACTGCGACAGTTAGACTTTGCATCTCCTTCTGTTGCAGTGAAATGTATTTTAGACCGCAAATGTGTCGAAGGTTACGTGCTTTCATCATTTGATATTTTACCTGGTTAAACTCTACTTATAGGTAATTCAACAATTTCCTTTGAACCTAACATGACTTCCCTTTTCTCCCATCAATAGTATAGCATCCATAATTGTTCTATTACGTCATTACTGTCATTCAACTAATCGAAAACTGCTTTATTACTCAATAAATTAGATGATTGGTGTGTTTTTTAATACCTGTACGCCTTTGATTTTGATAGTAAACACACTTATTTCAGCTCGAGATTTTTGTTTGAGAACTAAATATTTGTTACTAAAACTGACATGTTGGAATGTAGCCCGTCTAAAGTGTAAATGTGCTGTTTATAGTACAGCATCACTGAACAAGTATGTATATATATATATATATATATATATATATATATATATATATATATATATATATATATATATATATATACTAGTAGTAGTAGCATGTGGTTGTAGATAGGTGCGTTTTGGGAATTCGGCCATTACTGTTGATAAATTTTATGGTTTGTTGATGAACCATATCTCCAAACAATACACGCACACAACTTCTAGTGACATTGTCTTAGAGCTACCGTCAAATAATATACTGTGCTGGTGGATCTGGTTGGACGCATTTTGTTTTATACCATGAAGCAAGGAAAATGTGTGATTTCTTATCCGATGTAAATGCAATCTCTGCCATGCTACTTCTCTTAGTGTTGCCTCATAAATATTAACATGAAATATTAATGAACAAATTTTATTTGTCCAGCATTTGAGAGTATATCATGCTAAGTTTTTTAGCTGCTTGTAAATAAATGCTCACATGAAATATTAAATGATCACATGTTATGCATCTGTTGTTTGATAAATCGTCATGCTTGCTGTCCTCATTGTTGTCCATAAAACCTTAACATAAAATATCAGAGCAATTCTTGTTATATGTAATTTGACTGCTCACATTTTTGTATGATACATATTAAAATTAGCATAAAATATAATACCTATTGCTTGTCTGTTATTTGAGAGGGCAATGCCATGATTATGTTTTTATTTGTCAGAAGAATTCCAGTGTACATGTTGGGGATATTTTGACTTGTTATATAATACTTTAACATTTTTATTCATAATTTATTTTTCTTATTTGTTTCTTAATTGTAGGGGTTTGGCAGTTTTACGTCTTCTTTTAAGTTCATACCAAATTGATCGTATACAAGAAAACAGCAGCTTCACCTAAAATACTAGAGTTTCTGCCATCAACATGATCTGTAAATGACTACCAAGACTGAACTTTCTATTTTTTCTCTGGAACCACATTAAGAACTGCATTACTTAAAAACATGAGATATATGCATTAAATAGTATTGTTTGATTTCTGGCCTGTGATAATTATGGAAATAAATAGCTGATCCGGGCAGATCATTTTTTGAAAAGGAAACTAGGGTGAAAGCCATCACAAATATCCGCACTTGCTATTTTTACACTACCGCGTATCCCTCAAGGATTTGAAGCCTTTGTTTTGGACTACTCATCCTTCTGAAGCATCATACCAAAATACAATTACCTCACATGGTCAGTGTAAATGTATTTCATATTGCAAGGAATAATCCATAATACCTATACCGCTCATCTGGCTCACATAAAAATGTATTCATATGTGTAGATATTGCTCATAATAAATATCGCTTAATCTTATGTCATATACCACCTTTGATCAAAATATTATCAGAATGCTGACACGCTAAGCCAGTCAGATGACGAAATGTTTCATTATTACGGCGATTTGCCACTCATAAACAAATTGATGCTATAACCTTTTAATGGTCGTATTACCAAGACACAGCCACTAGAGTGGTAAAAAAAAATTCAGATGAGATGTCAAAATGCCTCATTAATATGCGAAATTCTCGCCAGTAATGAAAATAGTCATAGCTCTTGATGATATCAGCTACTATACAAACATTAATCAAAATGTGATCATAAATCAGAAATATGGCCTCTAGAGTTGTAACAAGCTGAACCAATTAGATGCCAGTGTGCCTTGTGAATATGTATTGATGCTGCTCAAAATAAAATAATACAAGATCTTGTTGATATAATCCTATATAATCACGCTATCAAATTCTGGTATAAAAAGACAGCCCCCAGACTGGTAACTAGCCCACAAATCAAAGGAAAACTACAACTTCATTTTTGTGTGCTGATATTGCTGATCATCGCACTCATTAGACAGCCTTGTCGCATAAGTTTATATATAAATTGTGATCAAAATCTGATCTCAAATATGGAATATATAGTTGAAACAAGCTCAGCCATCAGATGTCAGATGACCTTATTAATACGCAGTGATCTCACAAAATTATAAACCTTTCTCTGAGATTTTAATTATAAGCGGTTGAAAACAACGTTAAATCACATTTTGAAAAGAAATATGGCTTCTTGATTGATAACAAGCTCAGCCAAACAGATGCAGAATAGCCTCATTCATAGGCATGCATTGCACTTGTCGTTATCATACATGATATTAATTATTTAAGTCAATCCATAAATTTCATATCATTCTGTTAAAAGAATAAAGCCTCTAATATAAAAGTGGTATCAAGCTCTAAAAATCAGATGATAGATTACTATATTACTATGTATAAATGTTGTCGCTATAGACTCTATGTGGATGTGACCGCACGTATATACCAAACTGTAAAAATGCTCCAAATTATAGGAGTAAGTATTGGGCTGTGGAGAACCAGGTTTGGCACTTTCGTGCAGCCTTGAAAGGTCAAACTAAAGATGCAGATTCTGAAAGTGAAAGGAAGAGCTGCAGGTGTAATTTTGTGACCATGTTTTTTCATGGTTTGTTGCTGATCATAAGTTGGTTGGTGGAATTCAGAATTTCGGAAGAGAAAACCTAAGAGCAGTCACAAATTATTGAGTATATTGGAACTTTGGATGAGTTAAGATATACACGCTGTTCACAAAATCAAGAAATTACATAAAATGATGTTTGACTCACTGCATCCTATTTACCAAGAACTAAAGTCTCTGAACCGTAATTATACAGCTCTAAAAAGGGGAAATATTATCTGTAGGAACATAGACATGACAATCTACGCATGGAAGTTTATTCTTTAAAAGAAATGGACCGATAATTTCGGATCTCGAGCCATGAGAAGCAATTTCATTTTATGTTCTAGTAGGTTGAAGACGGGGAAATTGGGATGCTTGCGAGGAAAAGGTCAGACATTTCTTTAGGGACACCTCTTTTATGTTTGAGGTGGACACTATCGAAATAGAGCGTGCACATTGTCTACCCAACACTGAACAGATCAGTCAAACCAATTTGCATATGACTGTTAAGTTTGCTCACTATAAGGACAAGGAACACTTTTTGAATCCTGCAAGGGAGAAATTGAAGCAGCCGAATCGGTACAGAATCACTGAGTATTTGATAAATCATCAACACGATGAAAGAAAATATGTTTACAATTTCATGATCTAGGAAATAGATATGATCACTGATGGCTTATTCGCTACAATAAACTGCTGTTAGGCGACTATGTTTACAAATAAGACTGGAACAATTAATGTGTGCGATTGTGTTGGTGAAGCACTTAAATCATTACCTACGGTTGATAAGTCTGGGGAATAAGGAGCCATATACAGTAAGGACGAGGCGACAGGTAGTGGATAGGGGGAGTGCCAATAAGAAACACTTATTCATTTGTTGTAATATTAATGTTGAGAAAATATCAAAATGATACTTAGATGTTAAGTTATTTTTTAAAATATGATATAGTGAGACAATATGAAAATGGATGTAGTCAGAAAAGTAATTTGAAACGTTTTAGAGGGGTATGACAAATTTATATCATTAGATTGAAAAGAGCAAATAGTAATTCGAGAAGTGTGTCAGCATTTGTGAAAGCATATTTGGTAACGTCTGTTCGTGTAAAATGGATATTTAATCATCAAGCAGACTGTATAGTCATCTTAATTTAAAAAATCACTATTTAATGAAACATCCCATGCTAATGTTTGCTTACATATCCCCATAACATTTGCCTATTTATAACAGCCTGGTGTATGATATTGTTGAGGTATTTGGAGATAAATTTGGAAATATTAAAAAACTAATACAGTATACTACATTTGGTTGGGATTTTAATGCATGGGCAGTACTTTCTGAGGACATATACCTAATGATACTTTCTGAGGACATATACCTAACTATACTCTTTGAGGACATATAACTAATGATACTTTAGAGGGGTTTTTTTCATGACGATGTTGAATAAATCTTCTGATTGTGACACATGCAATGTGTTTGGTTTCTCTCTAGCAGATCTCTGATAAACAAGTATAGTAAATGGAGAGTGTACGATGATAAAGATGACAGTTTTAATTGTTTCATAACAAATGGGCGTAGTATTGCAGATTACATGATATGATTCTCCATTCTTTATTGCAATATCACAAATTTTGGAACTGTGGATAGTAACGAATCCATTCATATCCCATTACAGTGTTGTTTGAGATTTTATGGTGATGATGGTGGTGGTTGTGAGAGAAATAACTCCCAGTGGAAATGCTTTCGATTGAAAGAGGAACCAACAAATATTTTTAATCAACACTTTAAAGTTATGTTTGATATGGTTGCATATTTGTTTTCTTCTATTGGAGCCGTGGACAAATTTATAGCATTGTATCAGACTTATCGAAAGAGTTGAAAACTTTCACACCATTGGTTCGTAATACCAGTAATGAACAGCTACCTTGGTGTGTTGCTTATTTCGAATAAGCGAAAAGTAAAAAATGTCTACTTTTTCGCTGATTCATATATAGTAAATTCCCGGCAACATTTATAAATGTACAAAGAAAGTAGAGATTTTTTTAAGATAGTGTATAAAAGAAATAAATATATGGTTAATCAGTCTCAAAAAGGTAAGTAGAACGAGGAAAAAAATCTCACCACCAACATCCAAAAAACAAATTTAACTTTTTAAAGAGCCAGAGGCATTCCTGAGGTCTAGGCTAGAACTCTATAGCTGATGAACAATGTGTTTAACAGATTTTCTCCTAGCTGACGCCAATCTACAAATGGATCGTATAGAAGATGTAATGGATTTTACTGCAATAATATTATTATGATGGAAACATTCTTATTTACCAACCCCCATTACTGATAGAGAAATTATTGAGAATAATGGAAATCCAAAACTAAAACTCCAGTTTCGGACGGACAACCAGTTTTTTTTTATCATCAACCAACATTTGATTTTATTACTACTTTCCTCAAGAGTAGAATCAGCAAGATAATTGATTATTGGGAATTTTCACGCAAGTAGTCAAAAAAGTACTTTTTTGTCAAGCATACAAAAATGGAAACAAAAAGACCTTTAACCCCTACATCGTGTAAATTTTTACATATATTTTGAAATAAAGAATCACTAATTGGGCAAACAGTAATAACAGGCAGGTACGATTGCTTATTCGTTGATTTTCCAAGGCTTTGATAAAGTGTATCATGGTAACTTATGCGTTATTTGTCACAAAAGAGAATAAAAGGATCAACTTTTAACGTTTATCAAAATAGGTACTGTTCAAGAACTCGTAGAGGTTCAGCTGAATATTTTATTTGCACTTGAGACATTAGACAGGATTATGTTTTGATCACTATATTGTTTTCTCTTTACATCAATTATGTAGTAGAGATTCTTCGTGAATGGTTTGACGAGGGGCGGGGATAGTTGTTGCTCACGAAATACTTTCAATACCGGTCTTCTTATGTGTTGGCGATGTTGTTAACTGTGCGGAAACACCTAGCTGTCTACACCAACAAATAAATATTATTCTTTTTTTTTATAACTAACTGTAATGAAAATCAATCTCTCAATATATATATATATATATATATATATATATATATATATATATATATATATATATATATATATGTATGTAGTTTAAATAAATTGTGGTATCTAATGCAAACTGAAACATGTTACTGCAGAGGTGAACCTATAGATATAGAGTCTTTCTACAAATACAGGGTATTGTAATTTACTCCTATACGTGTCTGAACGAAAATTAAACAAATATTGGTAGCACAATCAAAGACGTGAGTACAATGTATCTAAGTTATCGAAGAAAGTATTTAGGTTTTGATTGCAAAGACATTATTAACATTTTGATACCATGATTGGGCCTATTTTAAGTTAATGATCAAAAGTTTTGGGATGGGAGTATTCTGATGTAATTAAAACATTGTGTAAGCGGTATCAAAATGTGTACAAGTATAACCAACTATTCTGCTGCTTTTCGAGATTGTGGTAGGTTTCCGTTTTGCATTACGATGTTTTCTCTTCAAGTTAGTTTAAACATATTGTATTGCCATATTAATGAAGCAATTGGGTTTGGGCTACACGTTCTCCAACTTAAGAAAAGCCCTTCCCCTACATAAAAGCACTAAACATAATAATAGAGAGAGAAAGAGAGAGAGGAAAATGAGTAGAATACATAGTTACGCATGCTACTAAAAGCTACATTTACATAGGTATTATGAGTAATCATTTACAAACATATGAAGAAAATCAAAAAGGTCATCTGGTGTCCGTAAGAAAATATTGAACAGATTTAAACACTTCACAATTTAAATTGTAAAATAGTTGAGATGAAAAAGTGGTCGGTCAATCGTCGCTGGCAACGGTAGGTGATTAAAATAAATGAATAAAATCCTGCTTAATCTCCATAACGGTTACACTTTAATAAAAGTATCGAGACGCAGTTTCATGTGCTTCTCCACAATTACATCATCATTATTGAATTACATGGTTATTAAACACGTCAATATTTCCAGCATTACAATAAAGTTTTATCCTTGCATGGATGATACAATATTTAAATAGAACATTGGAATGTATTAAAAATCGGATTACATTGCATGAATCATGACAGGTACCCTTATCAGTGTCATATCAAAAGAAAACTGGCAAATCTTATTTTCACGCATGGATTTTTTAATATATAGATTGCACAAGAAATTGGAGACATATGTTTGTTTTGTTGCTTTGGTACAACTATCAAGAGATACAACCTATCAAAACCGGAAAAGAAAAATTGGAGAAACTTCAGAATTAGAGTTTTGGCATCAATATAAAAGGGCTTTGAAACCAGAAGAGAAACTTAATTTTAATACATCAATACATCACATATCTGTAGTAAATCTCTGTCAAAATCTATATGTTCGATTATAGTATGTTGATAGTGATAGGAACACAAAATAAACTTTAAAGAAAGGATAGCTGCTGCCCGATATGTTTAAAGCAGAAATTAGATGTGATCGAAGACTCTTTTTGCGCCTCTATCTGCCATCAAAAATTAAGAAAACAATATATAAGATACATTTATTATGTGTGTCCATCAAAGAAAATGTTTCTTTTTCTTCTCAATGATCTGTAACAATCCAGTAAAAATACCTCATATTTCTAATTTTTCATATCATTCATGTACCCTCAGAGCAAACTTTTCTACATAGATTTTCTCTATTTTTATAGCATTAATTTTGACATTTGTTAATAATATGTGGTAATGATAGGCACATATTTATATCTCGGTGTAAAACCTGGAGCTTCTGTAAAACTGAATATTGATAAAAATGTTATTATAGTATGGGCCTGTGACCTTAATTAGATATAAAACTTTTGTCGGCCATTAGGTCTCTCTCTCTCTCTCTCTCTCTCTCTCTCTCTCTCTCTCTCTCTCTCTCTCTCTCTCTCTTATAAAATAATGAAATTATATTTATTGGCTCAATGTATATTAAATATTCCAAATTTTAGATATTACTGTCGGATTTTTACCTTGTTTATGTACTTAAATACTTCATTGTTACGTTCAGGGTTGTGCCGTCTGTGCCTCAAAACCTATTTATTTAACGTAAAGATGGATTTGTAACTCACATCGTTAATATTTTCAACAAATTTTGATAACAACACTGGAGAAGATATTGTTAAAGATCTAAGAAAGAGATTACAGCTTTATATTTTCAAATTAAGAAGGACATCTTGTTGAAGCAAAAGTAAAATTGGATAATATTTTGCATCAATAAGATACTAATCTCCAGTATTAGATGTGTAATGTGTTTCGGTTTGTGGTAGGTAAAGCATATCGTATCGAAATCTACGAGAGCAATTAGAGTTCTTGATTTGCCTAGAAACAATTTAAAAAGTGAAAAGAAACATCCGTTCTGAGCTGTTGCAAAATACTGAAAGCAAGAGAGAACAAATTGATGGGCATTTAACAGATTTAGAAAATAACTTTAGAGAAAATATTAACAGCATAAATCTCAAAGTTAAAGAAACGTTGCCATCAGGCGAAATGTTAAAACAAGCATTCAACTAAAATGGTGTGACAATTGCAATGATTTTTACAGCTATAGTTATAACAGCAGAAACTCATTGTTTAACCATAACAAATTTTGTAAAAGAAAGGTACATCAGGACATGAAACAAGTAGTAGTGGTGGTGGTGATAAAAGTATCACAGAATCATGGTTGAAAAAATAGTTAAACAAGGAATGAAAAATAATGCCATCTATGTGTTTGAGTTAGCTAAAAAAGTAGCAACAACATTGCCTGGTATAATTAGCAGTGCAATAAGCTGAACAAATCGTTCCTTTCTTATCTATACCATCGCCACTCACAGCATTGTTTAGCCTAAAGTTTGATTCTGAAATACATTGCTGAAATACTATTGCAATTTTTTGTCATCTGACCCACAGCCTTGTTTGAATAAAATTAAGTTTGAAACAACTTTTTACAGTGTCTTTAACAGTGGAAAAATACTGCGTAACATATGTTCTTTTTTGTATCTGAGCACCTAGAATATTTATCTTATAATACCTAATACTATCATTTGATCTAAATACTCCTTCTTCTGTCAAGCCATTGCTATCTTGCAGAAATAAGCATATCCTATTTTTATTGCTTGTCATCAATGGATTTATTTTTTCAGCATTAAATTGTTCCAGCAGCAAAATTATAGTGTAGTTTGTATGCACCTACCACATCAACTGGCGTAGGTTCTTCAAAATACCGGTGTACATTTTTATGTTCTTCAGGGACATGATAAATAAGATATTTATTTTATCATAAGGTGCTTTCCATATGTTCCTTTAATCATCCATGTCAAATTTCAAAGTGTATGTATCAAACGTGTTTAATGGCTTGTATGCGACATAGTTGTTTTCTGTGTAGTAGAGTATTATTTCTTTAAGTATGTGTGTAGTGTCTTCATTCATAGGAACAATAAACTGGTTGCATGACAGTGAAAAGGTGCACTGCTTGTTAGTTTGTTTTGTTTGTTTTGTTTTGTTTTAAAATCTGAATTTAATTTTTTAACTGTCACAAATTACCGTACCTAGACAAATTCATAAACATTTACTTGTTCACTTTGGTCACATAGTTTTAGGTGGACCGTTGTCAAGTATGGTTTGTAAAATTATTTTAAATGAGAGTAGGTCTCGGTGTGCTCTTGCCTAGCATATAACCCTAATCATATCACTCCAATATCTGTACAATAATATTGTTGATATTTAAGTGCTGGCTGGAAACGTTTTGTAAAAAAAAATTGATGATGGATCTGTGCTTGGAAAATGTGTGTAAAATGTTTATGTGGGAGGAGTGGGTGTTTATATTTGTCAATTGTTTCTAAGTGGGAGGTATTGTGTTGCCTGTAAAAATGTTTTGGGCGGGGGAGTAGGATGTTTTGGCCGAAGCAAATACTACAAATATACATATACTACTGAGGATATTCTTCAGATATATCCACAAAATGGATATATTAAAAATCCATTCATACCTGTTTGTTTTACCATGTTCACAAGCCAGTACAGCTAAAAGCCTGGGTGAAGACCATTGACCTTAAAATCAAAGTCAGAGTGGCGGTCAGAATGGGTGTCAATGCAGCCATTTTAGGAGGCTTGATCGGCATATTTTTAATATAGGAACAACATGCGTTGCAAGAAAGAAGTTTTTCTTTTAAAAATGCCTGCTGATACGGCCATTCGTTCAGGGGAAGTAGCTGTACGGAGATTTTTTCATTTTGGTAAGTCAGATCGGCAGCATTTTCTTTTAGGACCAAATAGATACAGTGAGAAGTACTGTGGTGACAACCCCATGTTGATACGACCATAGCTTCAAGAGGAGTAGCGATACACATGAATTCAAGATGGCATGAACGATAGCAATGTTGGAATTCTGATTGGCCATGGTGGCCATACTGAATGTTGGATAAACACCATTTTATTTTAGAACCAACTAGATATGGAGTAGGTTTGATATAAGGAGAAGTTTAATCACAATTGCTATTTTCGTTATTTATTGAAGATCTGAAAATATCATTACAATCTACGGGATATAAGGTATAAAGTTAGAGGAGTTATCTTTATTTTTGTTACTATTTGCTGCTGATTGAGTATTATTTCAGAAAACATTGTGGGTTTTCATAAAAACAAAAATCATGAATACTTTGCAAGATTTTTGTAATAAATGGAATCTGAATATTGACCTTGTTAAAACCAAAATTATAGTCTTTAGAAAAAGTGCTCCAATAAAACAAGACGAAATAATATTAATATGGTGGAAACATTTAATTACCTGGACCTTGTTTCATCGAGCAATGGGAAATTTTCTAAGGTTTAACAAACTGATAAGGATTTAATGGCAATGAATATGCATATTTGTAATTTGAAGAAAAAAATCTTACTTAAATAATAATGACTGTTTGAAACTTTTAGATATCTTGTGTATGTTATCCCAGTTTTGAATTATGCAGCAGAGGTATGGAGTTTTTACCAGGCTGATGCTGTTGAACGTGTACAACGAATTTGTTTACTTTCTATTTTTTTAAGTATTTGTTGAATGCGAAAGTATCTACATCTGTCGACAAAGTATACGGTGAACTTGGAAAATGTATGCTTAAAATACTTAAGGTAAGTTAAGTTAGTTAAGTAATGGTTTATAATTAAAATAATGTAATTATTACATTGAGTACTACATATACAGAAGACAATTATTTATATAAAATGAATCAAGTAATAATATTAGTGGGTTGCTTTTCTAAAGGCATTTTAAACAGGTTTGAATTTGGTGACATATGTATGTTTCCTGATCCTGAAAATGAATACAAGTTCACTCCAAGCTTTAAACAAAGGGTTACAGGTGCTTTTCCATCAGACTAGAACAATAAATTACAAAATTCTGACAAATTCTCTTTGTGTAAATATATCAAAGTTATTAATCTTGGTGAAAAAGGTATATTTATGGAAAAATGTGTGATGCAGGTAAAATCATCATAAATGATTTAATCAACGAAAACTGAATATCTATCCAATAAGCATTTCACAGAAACATTTGGATTCCTTTGGACAGTCCAAAGGCTTTGTAGAACACGCCAGTTACATACTGATAGCGCAATATTGAATATTACAAGCAAAGGATGTAAAATATTTAATTTCTGCTGATATAAAATAACGAATTAGCTTCTTTAAAAAATGGGGAAAATTAATTTGGATTTATAGATCATAAAAAACGAATAACTATCTTTAGATTATCACGTATACTTTCCATGTCTACATACTATCGATGGTTTCAAATTCAACATATACACATAATCATGTCTATTTAGTTGTAATATCAATCAACAACAATTATATTTTCAGCATTTAAACTTTGGATATTTCTTATTTATAAAACATACAATGTATTTCTTGTAACAATGTTAAGTGGTATGAATTATATGAAAAGTGGAGTTTGTATATATATATATATATATATATATATATATATATATATATATATATATATATATATATATATTTGTCTGATGTTAATCGTTGTAACTAGGCTTAATGTTTAGTATGTGAATACATTTCTAGCACTCTCTCTCTGTTTCTGTCTCTCTCTCTGTCTCTGTCTCTCTCTCTCTTTGTGTCTCTCTCTCTCTCTCTCATTTTCCATGTATTAAAAAAAACGTTTTAGACTTTACGTTTATCATTTATCTATGTATATGACATTGTTTTGTCATTAATCTTCTTACCTTTTGTACGACTGTCATGGGCTATATGTACTGGAGTAAATGGATAAATCGAGTACAACTCTTACTTAAGACAAATGATCAATAAAGTTCGAAATAAAGAGAAATACAGCTCTTAATATAGAGTAATATTTACAGAACCCATAGTTGAAAACGTTTTGGCAGAATTGGTATTTAGAAGTGGTATTTATACGCTCTTTATGGTAATGACCTATAGCATAGATACATTGTATAGACATACTGTATCAGTTCATACTTAGTTTTAGCTAGGTTAAACCATCGTGAAAAAGATATGGGGATTTTTTTTTTGCTTAATAGAATTGTGTGTACCTTTTTAATTCTCTATACATTGTTTTCTTTACATTTTAAATATGCAATATAATGGTAATATCCTAACGCATAGGTATACGAATGTTCATTTATTATTTTGTCCCCTTCCAGTCTATATAAAAAAGAAATGAGGTCTAATCCTGCTATATTACGTAGAATATTCGCTTCACTTGGATAGACAATTCTGATTATCATACAATTACTCTTTCTCAATATCATGGGCGAAACCAAGCCGTTACAATTGGCTCATAAATCACAGATTACAACCTTTCCCGCATAACGTCACAGTTGGCAGTGTGATAGACATATTTGGTTCCATTTGATCGTGACTTTGATTCTGCTGAAAATTATTATTTAAAAGAAGTTATTCAATAAATATCCGGTTCTGCACTAAAGTGGTGCAGCGCACTTGTGTGCATTTAATTAGCCAAGATTTTCCAATGTCATGTAGCGAAAACGACTCGACTTTTACTTGCTAAGAGTAAGATTTCTGTCGCTTCACTAATACTTGTGCTCAACAGCATAATCACGATCACATATCTCTCTGTTATTGATAAAAGCGCCACTTATGTTTTTTCCCGCTTTCTTTCCTAATGTAAGTATTTAAATAATAGCTTTTGATAAACAAAGTGTGTGTGTGTGTGTATATATATATATATATATATATATATATATATATATATATATATATATATATATATATATATATATATAATTTAATCACCTCGTTACTCATATTCGGGTTTGCTGTTATAAATCTCCTAAAGGATGAAATAAAGATGAATGAATGAATGGGGTCCAATAAATGTAACTCAGACCGGGACCTGCTTTTGTGGCTCTTTTTCTCATATGATTTGTATCTTTACCTTTACATGCAAGTTTCAAATATACTAAAACAAATTAAGAAGGATACAAAAAATACACGTAATCGACCATACATTATGAAATATATTGAAGCATACTTGTTCTATATGACTATACATTATGAAAAACTTAATCATAAGTGAATCTATGTTGCTAGAATGCATAAACTCTGTTACACATGTTTAGTTCTGTACTTTGTTTACTGAAACCAAATACATGCTGTAGTGAATCTCTAAATAAAACAAAACCAACAAAATCTCCTTCGTACTGGAAAACTGTATCACATTCAATTATGTAATTATCTTGTTTCAGCAGGTTAGTTATGTATCTGTTAAATTAGCTATGTAAACACGCATTTGAGTGCATGTGAAAAACAAGGAGAAATTGAATCAATTTTTTACCGTATCAAGAATGTATCTCTCTCTTCTATATCTACACTGCGGTTTCAATATACACAAAATATAGCCAACCTATGTGCAAGAGAGAGAGAGAGGGGGGGGGGGTCTCAAAGTCAATACTTTACTGAGTGACCAATATTTTGCAAAACTAGCTCCGACATTTCTACATGACCGAGGAATCTGGGGCTTGCTTGCTATTTCGCATGAGATGTTTAGAAACGTAATAGGTCTCCAAGTTTTAAAATATTCTCTACATGTGTATCCCTCAGTAAAGTAATAATCACCTCACCCTTCTGTCTTATGGATATAAGACCTGTTTTTAATCATTGACTTGTTGAATTAAAAAGTTATGAATCTAAAACTGCCAAAGATATTTTTCCAAAACAAACTCATACAAATTCATTAGTAAACCCATCACTTCCGGGACTTTTGCCATTACTCCTTTTTTAGAGGTGGGTGGAGTGTCAGTCGAACCCCTTTCCTAGTTAAAATATTGCATCTTTCATTCATGGAGAAAGTTGGTTCATTTAAGCTATATGAAAGAAACCTTTAAAAAATTGTATCCTAGGACACTAGGACACTAAAATTCCTAAGCCTAATGAATTCTTTCTGGGGTACCGAACATTTGATCTTCTGGATTAGATTGAATTTTGTTAATTTTTTAAAAATAAAGTTACAAGACATTTATATCACAAAACATTCATTGAGCCTCGAAGGCTCAATTGGTAGAGCGTCGACTCGTAATTAAAAGATTGCAGATTTGATTGCTCCCTTAGCCACCCCGTGTCAACTGCCTCACTATGTTCTTGGGAAAGACACTTAGCTCCCATAACCTCGGCATGATATAACCAAATTAAGTGCTGAAAGTGCTGTTAAAACCAAACCAATAACAACCACAAGAAATTTCGACCTTCACTTTGATGAATATATATATATATATATATATATATATATATATATATATATATATACATAAATATATATGTGTGTGTTTGTGTTTTTGTGTTTTGTTTTTCCCCTGCAATTTAGAGCAATACGCATGAATAACTGAAAGAAAAAGTCCCTGCATTTAATCCGACATAACACAACTAAATGACAGCCACTCCTCTTTCCTTTACCCTAAAACTTATATCATCGTTTCATAAATATCGTAGTTATAAGCCTCTGGTATAGTTTTCATTATATAAATTCAATCAAAACTGAAGATGCATTTAAAATGGATATTTTCGTATATGAAAATGTATAAAATGCTTCATGCAGATTAGCATAACAACTATCTCCTCTTGAAATCTCTACTCAGATGGGACGAATTAGAAATATCTAACATGTATAGTAGTATATCCGTGCTATAGGATTAGATGTTTTGGTAATTAAGACGAATGAACATTGTGATATCGAAAGGACATATTGTTGCAGTTGCTTTTTACAAACAGGCACAGAGAATTCAGAGATAGCCGTGACCTTAGCTTCTGCAGGTTCAACATGACCTTGTCCCACAATATGTCCTAAAAATGTGAGACAAGCATGGCAAGACTTCACTTTTGCTGAGTCGAACCAAGAATTTTCAAATGGTTTCCAACTGATCATCCCAGGTGTCATTGTAGATAATGACGTCATCGATGTACGCGTCACAATTATCTAGACCAGATGTCATCATATTCAAAAGACGCTGGAATGTTGCCTGAATATTTTTTATACCAAAAGGCATCACTGTATATTTTGATAAGCCCATCTGGAGTTACAAATGCTGAAATTTCTTTTGCTCTTTTTTCATGAGTGGAATTTGCCAGAATTCTTTTTAAAGGTCAAACTTGGTGACATATTTCGCATTTCCAATTTTATAAACGGAATCATTCTTGGTATTGGAAATAAGTCCCTTTCGGTGACGCTGTTGACTTTTCTATAGTCAGTTTACATGAGGAATGTATTATCGGGTTTCGGCACAAGAATACATGATGAACTCCAGTCACCTTTACCTGATTCTATAAAATCATTCTCCAGTAAATATTGAATTTATTTCTTCAAATATTCCTATTTGAGAGGATTCATCCTGTAAGGATGCTGTTTCAAAGATGTAGAATCTACATTGTCAACGTCATGATAGATTTTATTTGTTCGTGTAGGAACATCATGAAAGAAGTTCTCATATGTAAATAGCTGTTTAGTTCATTTCTTTCCTGTTGTTGTAGATGTGAAAGTTTCTGGTCCGGACTGTTCAATATTTCTGAATTCCGAAGGTTAGTTAAACCAGTATCACTACAGTTATATTGTATTCCATCGTTTACATCTTCACTGTGTGGGACAGGTACAACTAAATTAACTGAATAATTAAGTGGGCTATCTCTGTAAAAATACTCTTTTAACATATTTATGTGATTAAGTTGTTTCTGGTTCCGCTTCCCAGGAATATTAATGATATAATTTAAGTCATTTACTTTCTTTTCAACGATATAAGGACCAAAGAGGATTTTGAGGTATGGGAAAGAGAGCCAGAACTTTATCACCAGGCGGAAAACTCCTTTCTGTGTATTTCTGTCATACCTTCCTTTCATTTTTGACTGAGATGAGTGAAGATTAGTTCTTGCTATTTCACAAACCTTTGACAACTTACATTTTAAAATTTGAGACATAGTCAAGAAGATTAATCTTTGAATCGTCATTTGAAAGAAGTTTCTATTTTAATAATTTCAATGGTCCATGGACAGTATGTCCAAAAACTGGTACAAAGGGACTAAACCCAATGACTCTTGAACTGATTCCCTAACAGCAAACAACAACAAATCCTTTCCTGTATCAAAGCAATATGATTGAATCATATTCTTTAAAGTTTGACGAAATCTTTATAAAAGCTCCTTGACTTTCAGAATCATAGGCAGAAGATTTAAACTGTTGGATACCTAATTCATGCATAACTTGTTGGAAAATTCCAGACATAAAATTGGACCCTTGATCAAAGGAATTGACTCTGGAAATCTTGTAGACGCACACATCATGGTCAACAAATATTGGTTGCCCTACTTGGCCCTAGGTAAGGGACCGACACATTCTAACATTATTCTGCTAAATGGTTCGTCAAGTGCAGGAATAGGTTGCAGATGAACCTTAAGTATATTCTGATTGGGTTTTCCTACCATTTGACAATTATGGCAAGATCCTACAGCATTTAGAAACATCACTATTACGTTTCGGCCAATAAAAATGATTCAAGATCTTGTGCTAAATCTTAATGACTCCTAAATGACCAGCCAAGAGAGTTTCGTGGGCTAGACTAAGGATTTCCTTTCGATATGTTTTAGGAACGACAATTTGATAGCTCACTGACAACTCGTCACCAGCAGGTACCTCAGGTGGTCTCCATTTTCTCATAAGGACCCCACTTTTCACAGATGAACAATCTGGGACTTGCGTGGCTTCAGTTTCACTAATAGCCCTCTGAAACAAGCATGATTTTGTTCCTGTTTGACACGAGTGAATGTCTTTTGTCACCCTGATTAGAATAGAGAGAGTTGTAAAAAGAGGATCACTGTGATCAATATCTTTTGATTGATCAATATCAGGAGAGAAGATGGCCTCATCAAAAGACTGACCAATACATGGATCAGTTAAAGAATAATTGCATGATCAACATCATTCTCAAGAACTCTTTTTGCCATAGCTCTGGTAACTGCACAAGCAGGATACAAATCAGGGATTTCAATCTCAATAAGATCAAATTTTTGATCCAAACAAGGTTTGTCAGTTACAAGTGGATTAACTACGACCTTATCTGCAGCTAGGTCATTGCCTAGTAACAAATGGATACCTTCTATAGGTAAAAGATCACTGCTCCAACAGTCACAGGTCTGGAAACTAAGTCTGATGCCAAATTGACACAATAGAGAGGACCATTTACATAGCCGCACTATACTCCCTGAATAAGTACACTTTCACTAGAAGAAGACGTCTCAGACAAAGGCAAAGTACCTGATAACAAAAGACTCAGAGGAGCTCCTGTGTCCCTTAATATTTTAATAGGGATAGGTTTGGCAGAATCACCAATAAGTGATATAGAACTCTGGCATGAATGGTTCATAAATCTCCAAAAATAGAATCAGACTGGGGTTTGTTTGACCCAACAAATGTATTGCTTTCAATACAAGACCGTGACCTTGACCTCTTTGCAAGAAGAACATTTGGAACAGCTCTATCTTTATTCTGTTGCTTATTTTTCAAGCTGAAGCAATCAGAAATGACGTGCCCTTTCTTTTTACAATAAGTGCACGTAGGAAAAGATAAGGATTTCTGATCAGTCTTATAAGATGTTTGATTTCTAACAAGTTGTGGTGTTTTGAAATTTGGAAGTACTCATTTGAGACTGAAATTGATTTTTTATCAGAAAACTGCTGAAAGGAAGACTTATTGACAAATAAAATTTTGTCAAGGAATAATCATCAGCAAAGCAAGCAGCATTTTCCAAAGTTTCCATGTTTTGCTCATCAAGATAGGTCTTGACATCACCATGGATACACCTCTGAAACTCTTCAATTAATACGAGCTGTCTGAGGTTATCGTAATCTTGATCAACCTTCTTGGCTGAGCACCACCTATCAAATAGTTGTTCTTTTTTCCCTTGCAAATTCGACATGAGTTTGTTCAGTTTCTTTTCTACAATTCCGAAACTTTTGTTGATATGCCTCAGGTACCAATTCATAACCCTTCAAGATGTTCTCCTTAACAACATCATAATCAGTAATTTGCTGTACTGACAGTGAAGTGTAGACTTCACGAGCTTTGCCAATAAGTACACCTTCTAATAACAAAGTTCAGTGCTGTCTTGGCCATTTGATGTTTTTAGCAATTTTCTCAAAGTGAAGAAAGTATGTATCTACTTCTTTTTCCTGAAAAGGGAGTACTGACCTAATATATCTGGTAACATCAAAACATGAAATTGTATGTATGCTGGGGAGGGGGAGATTAGTCCGTTTGTCAGTTCTAATTCTTTCAATTTATATTGCTTTCCCTTTTCTTCTTCTTCTCTCTGTCTCTCTCATCTCTCTCTGCATTTCCCTCTCCTCTTTATCTCTCTGCATCTATATTTACCTCTCCTCTCTCCTCTCTCTCTCTCTCTCTCCTCATTTCCCTCTCCTCTTTCTCTCTCTGCATCGGAATTTCCCACTTCTCCTCATTCTGAATTTGTAGTTTCAGTATTTCTTTCTGAAGCTGCAGCTTTCTTAATTCTAATTCAATCTGGTTTTTAGCTCTTATTCACTTAGTTTCCCATTAAAACCAGATACAGATTTATCAATTAAACTCAAAGCATTATTATCAAAAATATCCTTTCCCACCAAACATGGAATTAAATATTCTTTATCTCTTGATTTGTCAAAGACGCTCTCGCTTCAGAGAGATCATAATGTCTGGCAAGCTCAAGCAACTTGTCCTCTTTCATAGACTCCTACCATACCTGGGTAGGACTTGAAACAAAGTTCTCAACCTTAGATGACATTGTGAATGCTTGCTGGTTTCACTAAAGATTTCTCAAATGAGTGAAATAAAAATCTTTACCAGGGGCAATGAAAATTCCAAAGCAAAGTCTATTTAAATTGTAATTTAAAGAAATTCACATCCCGGACGAGCCGCAATTTCTTTTACGACTATATGGCCTTAAAATATGCAGCAGAAAGAAAGAGAAACCAACAAAATTAAGTAAAATCAACAAGCAATTTATTTCTAAACAAGTCAGGTTAAAATTCAAAAGACGCTTACAATAGCGTGAAATAACGTCCAAGATATCCTAAGTGTCCTAATCACGAGGAAAAAAATATATAATGTTCTGAATTAATTTCAGTAGCTTGAATGTCCTGATGTACCAGTCGTCTTGAATGTTATGGTATGCCTGAATGATGTAATCCAGAATATCTTTAAATGAATTCACAAAAGTCCCAAAGTCATGTATCAATCTAAAATGAGAATGAGGACTTTACCAATTGCAATGAATATTTTTAATAAATAATTCCTCTCTCTGAATTTACTGATTTTTACAACACAACTATAAACATCTGATTATTAAAATGATTCTTCATAGACTGACCTTTACAACAAGAATGAAATATTACATATCAAACTCTCTATATATAAACACAAGCACCTGACAGAATTTTATAGCAAATCATGTGCCTACATGATAATAATCAGTAATTCGATTGGAAAAGCCAATCTAATTGTAAACAAAAGCAACCCTGACCTCGAATTCTAAGTAAACAACTTGTTTATATCCTACAATCAAGGACAAAGTTAAATATGCATGACAAAAGTAAAATATGTAAACATTATACGTACATAACATACAATACTCGGAAAATCAATAGTTTGAGAGAAGCGACCCTAGACCATTAAAACAAAACATGGAACACGTACCATGCACATAGGCAAGGAATATATTCTCCATTTAGAACATAAACTATATCAGTCACATACACCAACTGGAGAAGAAGAAGAAGAAGAAGAAGAATAGAAGACCACAGTCATGATGTCATGATGGTCAGAGAAAGAATAAAACTTTGTTTCCTGTTTTGCTCGCCACACGGCTGAAAGAATCACACTCTTGTCCAGAGAACATTGTTATTGTTGTCAAATCGATCATCCTAGTCAAGTGCAACACGACACATGTTTGATGATGAGTCAAGAGAAAAAGTTGGAAGAGTATCTGGAAGAAGTATGTACACTCATCCCAGAAGAGAAGATCTTGAAACAGTGGTATAAAGACTTGAGTGACCATTCTATACCTCCATTGACTTCATTACAGACGAGATGCATCGAAACTCTTGCAACGTAATTACGAGACTTTCCGTTCCTGGACTTACTTGACATATCTTTTTAAAGACAAAGTCAAGTGTGAAATCATTACTTATCATTTCATGTGAATATGAATACCTGGGAACTTTATTACCTTCAGACCCACATCTCATGTACAACTTCCTGGAATACAGTGGCGTGTGCTAAAAGATGAACTTCCTCAGCAAAAGCCTAAAGACGTTCGAGTTTATGTAATCAACACGGAGGACAGTCATCGCCCAGGAACCCATCGGGTAGCAGTTTACTTTCCCGACGATCGCAGCATGGAATATTTTGATTCCTATGGATTAGGTTCACTCGAAGACGATATCATAGACTTTATGAGAATACATTCCGTCCTATCATAAATATAGGCTCTGAACATAAGTTTATGCTTAAGAATGTATTGAACCCTTTTAAGATTTTATAAAAACATTGAATCAACATTAGTATTTTCAAGACCAACACAATTTCTTTCTTTAATATTGCATTTTTTTTTTACCTGATTCAGATAAGGTACCTGTGGAATAGTGCCAATGGTCAATAGGCTAAAGCAAACGTTAAAGATAATGTAAATCCCAATATTTCACGACCATTCATTCTTGGCGAATTTAACAAGGTACTGTATTTGCTAAACTACTGTTCAATGTACACAGTAATGTATATACTAAGGTATGAAAATTCAACATCACAACTGTACTAACTTTACCGTAGAGAGAAAGGTACAGCGATTTTGGCCTCCACTCAGAAACCCATACAGATAAAATCTCTCTCACTCTCTCTCTCTCTCTCTCTCTCTCTCTCTCTCTCTCTCTCTCTCTCTCTCTCTCTCTCCTGTTTCATTTTAGTGCAAGTTTACTTGATATGTAGCTCAGTTTAAGTAGATACACATAACAGCTGATATGACATAATTCTCAGTTACAGCAGCATTTTAATTGTCTCTAGTCAAAATTATATACTATAATTTTTTTAAATGTGGCATAAATATTTACGTTAATTCCCGATACTTTGTACAGTATATATATATATATATATATATATATATATATATATATATATATATATATATATATATATATACAATATATTATAGTTGTGCGAGTGCTTCGTGAAAATCACAGTAAAGCTTTCATTTTTCCCTTTTTTGACAACTTTTTGTTTGCTTCCACATTAGACAGCGACTGTAGCATGAATCCTCGTGAACCCAACAAGTTGAATTTTCCACATTTTTTACAAATGCAGAATGGTTTATGTTAGATACAAGCACTAAATCCTCCTGCCTTTGTCTTTGCTGGCGCTTAAAAAGCACCACTCAACGCTAAGCTGGTCCTTTAATCAATGAAGGATGCTGGATACTATTTTAGCAACAAATACCAAAACAGTTTGTTATAAAATACTTAAACACTGTCCTACAGTTGAAAGAACAAAATGAAAACCTTAAGCTGTTGAGAGATTTGCATTTTACGCTTACGCATTTCGTGTTCCAGGAGCACATTCAAAGTGTTCCAGTTTCTATGATGCGCATCCGAATGCTGCCTTAATAATGATCCGTCCAGTATCATTTGTTGAATATAAACTTAAAAATGTACATGTAGTGGACATTTTAGAAAGGAATAAAAAGAAGTGTTAGTTGCTACCATGCATGTCAGAAGAGCGTCAGGAATAATAATCACTTACAATAATACATACAATAATACATACTTAACACGTATATACATAATACGTATTGTGTTACAACATTTTCATTAATCTTGCTTCTTACTAGGATATTCTATCATCCAAACACGTATTTATTTTTCACTTCAGCATGGCTGTATCTGAAAACAACCAAACTATACACACAATACTGGTATGATCACATATAATTTGTTTGCTAATATCCTCAAAAAGTTGTATTTTCCTTGTTTAGCTATGAGCCAAATCTTGACAAACGCATTGAGCAACCCTCTCTCACCCCCACCCCCACCCGCCACCAAGAAAAACAAGGTAAAAGAACTAAACAAAAATGAAACAAAACATCAATAATAATAACAGCAAATTCCCATTATATTTTACAAAACATCACCAGGAATTGTGTTCGTTCTTTACGTTTTGGTCTGAGGAAGGTATGTTGAAATCATCTGATCCGAGCAGATTATCTCTCTCTCTCTCTCTCTCTCTCTCTCTCTCTCTCTCTCTCTCTCTCTCTCTCTCTCTCTCTCTCAAATATTGCATAAGTTTTGAAAATGCAGTATTGTACGAACAATATAGAGGGCATGCATTCAGCCTTTTATCCAATATTTGTTAAGTGGTTTAATGATTATTTACAGTGTGCAATGACGTTATGCTGTGACAACATATTAGACTGTAGATATATGCGTATGTGTGAATTAGGAAAAATATATTTCATTTAATGTGACTTCTTCTCTTATTCTACAACTACCCAAGTCTAATTTGCCTTCCTTTCTTTCATATGCAAATCAAATTAAGTAAACTGACACTGGCGTAAGAACATATATGATGAAGCATGAGTAAGTCTGATTGTCTTGCCAAAAGGCGATAGGGTGGGCCACTAAGAGCTAATAGGGTCCTTAATTGTGGCCACATGATGCAATGAGCCAATGAGCTCTCAGGTATTTAAAACAAAAGGCATATTGAGTTCAGCGTTGGGTGTTGGACTCGAGATATGTAATACAATAAATTGATTTCTATGCTCTGACCAGGGCTGCGATGTAACATTGATGGATTCAGGTAAAAATGTTTTATACATACTTTAATCATTCTCCAATGTAATTCTTGTGAAGAAAAAAAATGCAGTCTTTGTATTGTCTCTCTCGCTCCCTCTCTCTCTCGGATAGAAGTTTTCTTGTTTCCATTTTTGTAAAATTGGTTCCAAAAAAAGACGCTTTATACAAATTTCTAAAACCAATTCAATGGTAGAGATTCGACGGATGCCACACAATTGTTTTTAACTGCTCAGGAGTCATGCAATAGTGATGGGCGGACCTTCACTAGCTGTGCAAGAATACACCGAAATTTATAATATTTATCATATCTCATGACAAAACGTACGTTCTACATAAAACTTGTTCAGATAATAAGTTGTCCAGGCATACAGTTTGCAAAAAGTACATTCATAGTTTTATCTATCTTGCCACAGAATGTGCTCTGCAATAATAAACATTTATTAAGGTTTATTTTTGTTAAGGTTTTACTTCCGACTCTTTTGATAAACTATCCTCCTGCCAGTAATATGTTTAAAAGATTTTTTCTAGATGTCCTAATTCAGCGAAGAGTAATGAGATATTTATGTGAGAAAAATTAATATCGCCACCGTGGCGATAAAAGTGGTACCGCCACGGTGGCGATATCACTTCTCGAAATACTTCCTTTCCCATTTAGAAAATATATCTTCCCTTATGTATGTTATTCACACTTATATTTGAATATTAAGTCTTAAATCGTTTTCCTTTTTCTTCTTCTTATTCTCGCTCTTCCTCTCTCTATCTCTCCATCAGAAAAGATAAAAAGATTTTAAAATATGCCAAGAATGTACATATATGTATGCAATGAGGAGGTGCCATAAAAAATGCCTACAAGCAAACTTCAAACAAAAACAAGTAGGTTCAAATATTAACTTATTTTAAATAGTTTTCCACATGAATCGTGCAAATTGCCATTCACTGAACTTACGTGACCTATTTCAATTGAATATTCAGTGTAACCCATACAGTACCTGTTACACCCTACGACAAATGTAAAAGGTTAAGGGATAAACTCTTGATTAAATATAATATTTTAAATAAAAAACAATCAGCGATTTTAACTCTCATCAGACTCATAATCATGTTTGGAAACGATGACGAAATCAGGGATAGTGACTTGATTGCAAACCGAAATTAACTGAGTATGAAAATTTGGTATCAGTTTGTGTCACCGAACTAGATTGCAATCTTGCCAAGACCACATCATTCACGTTTGAATGCAGGAATCTAGAAACAAATAACCAAATGTCTAATAGGTAAACTCACAATTATTAAAAGCTTTCGTATAAAGATGATACTCTCTGAAGTCTGTCTGATACTATCTCACTGTGATGATTATAATGTACTCACCCTACAACAATGTGCACTATGTCAATCAGCGCAAGAAATGTGATAACGAAAACAAAAATCTGTTCATTTTTGTATGAAAATAGTCATCATTTTGACAAAATAAACAATTTGAAGCGCTATATATAGGATATAAATTTGTAAAAGTAACTGTCTAAAAGTATTTTACAATTTCGAAACATTTTCTTATCGATGTAGTAATGCAACCGATAACCACAAAGTTACAGAATGGGAAAAACAAATCCATGCAAGTCGTTTATTTGTGGTCACCTCTAAGTCCATCCAAGCATATATAACTAGTTAGGGCTTTAGAGATGACCACGCATTAACTTTTCAAATACCAAAAAGGCTTTATTGTTTTAAATATAAATACAAATTTAGATTGCGGTTCCTCTTTCTGTCTTTTCCTAAATTTCAAGTTTTCCTGCACTTAGGGTTTCCGGGTTGGTACTCTCCTCCCGCCAGGTATTGCCTGTTAGTCAGGTTTCCTTGCCCTTTTCCCCAAGGAAAATAAAGTTACAAATCCTTAGTGACCTTTGCCCCTAAGGTCTTCTGAGTTATTTAAAATTTTATTTTTTTCTTGTTTTTAGGTGTTGATGTGTTCTGTTTATGTTTGTATTTTCCAGGCTATTATGGATCAAATTTTGTCAGATTTGCATTTATTCCAGAGTTTATTTATATTGGTGCGTGCATGTGTGCTGTCTTACCTGTTTCCCATATTTTTTCTTCTCTCTCTCTCTCTCTCTCTCTCATTTTGTTAGTTGTAGGTATATTATTTTGTTATGATGTTAGGTTTTACTATACTATGTTATGTTTGCTATTTCATATATAAGTTATATTATACTATATTATAGTTATTATTATATATATTGTTTATCTATTATTATATTGTCATGATATGATTTTATGCATTTTTTTATTTTATTTTATTTTATTTTATTTTTTGTGATATATGATATATTTACAATTCGTATACATTACATGTCAAAGATCATTTCAGTTTTGATGTTGGTGCATGATTATTTCTTCCTCGGTTTCGGTGCTGTTTGCTGCAAGGGAGATATGTTTTTTCTCTTTCCCTGATCCTTCTTAGTTTGTCTTGGCTGTTGTGTGTCATCATCGTCAATGTTGTCTAGGTTGTGGAAATCCAATTTATAGTACTCTGTATCATTGTTTTCTTTCTCCTTTTTTTTGTAGATTTGTCCGCTTTTTCCTTTGCGTGTTTCTTCCGTCTCCGGCTGGATCCCTGTGTCGCAATTCTTTTCTGCATAAGGGTGCCGCCGGTGACAGATAGGTGTCTAGTTTTTCTGGTATATTTGGTACTGATACTTCTAGCTGTGCTAGGGATTTTTCTGCTGTGTTCGAGCTGTTCATCTGCTCTGTCGGTTCTCTCTGGGTTTTACTAATTATTTTCTTTTCTTTTTTTTACATCGGCAGTTAAGGTGGACCCCGTAACTGCCCCAGCCCGAATGTCACGACAGAGTGGCCAACCCAGACCGTGTAATTGCTATTTATGCAACCGGCTTATCTTACTACGCGAGTACTCACCCTTGTTAAAACGACCTAGTCCTTCGTGGAAGATTAATAATTCCTTTTCAGGTGGCATAAATGTCTTCTTTGTGAACTCATCCAAAAATATTATACTTTTTGTGTTTTTGAAACAAAGCTAGACAATTTTGATACAACTGAATTACATGAAATTGATCTGTTTGCATCCCAAATTATTAACATGTTTACTTTGAACAAATATGTGTTTCTGATGGGAGACTTTAATGCCAGAACTCATAACATAAATGATTAATTGGAAGCAGATGAGTTCCATCTCAAACACTTGGATTTTGGTACCGATTAAGCTCAGTTTTGCAATGATATCACGAAAATTCTCGATGAATATAAACTGCCTAAAAAACGAGTAACACTAGATGAGGCAATTAATAACACTGCGAAAATACTGATAGACATATGTATAATTAATAATCTTCTTATATAAAATGGAAGATGTGGTGACGATATGATGTTTGGTTCTACAACCTTCCGAAATACTTCTTTTATTGACTATTCTATTGTGTCTAACAACGCTCTGTCATAAGTTAATAATTTCCGCATACATGATCTTGGACCACTTTTTTCAGTTGGTCACTCCTTGTTAATTACTAGTTTTAGTTTTTACCACAAAACCACGCCAATTTACATATTGATAATAAAACATCATCACAAAAAAACAAAATGGCAGGAAAATAGAAAGACTGATTTTATAAAAAATATTGATACTGGTAAACTTCAAGAGATAGTAAAGAATACTCAGAATGCAAAGAATAGTATAGAATACACGGATAAAAATGACACAGAATAGTATAGAATACATGGATAAAAATGACACAGAATAGTATAGAATGCATGGATAAAAATGACACAGAATAGTATAGAATGCATGGACAAAATGACACAGAATAGTATAGAATGCATGGATAAAAATGACTCAAAATAGTATAGAATGCATGGATAAAGATGACACAGAATATTATAGAATGCATGGATAAAAATGACGCAGAATAGTACAGAATCCATGGATAAAAATGACGCAGAATAATATAAAATCCATTGATAAAAATGACACAAAATAGTATAGAATGCATGGATAAAAATGACGCAGAATAATATAGAATCCATTGATAAAAATGACACAGAATAGTATAGAATCCATGGATAAAAATGACACAGAATAGTATAGAATCCATGGATAAAAATGACACAGAATAATATAGAATCCATGGATAAAAATGACACAGAATAGTATAGAATCCATGAATAAAAATGACACAGAATAGTATAGAATCCATGAATAAAAATGACACAGAATAGTATAGAATACATAGATAAAAATGACATCAACAATCTATATTCATCTATCTCATCATTATTTAATGCTTCTGCTTCAAAATGTTTTGGTATAAATCATAACCATCAAATTTGAAATAAATATAACAAACGATGGTTTGGAACTAAATGTCAAAAGGCTCGCAGAGCGAGAAAAATACACAATAACCCAACACAAACAAATAGGACAAATCTTGTGAACGCAAGTAAAATATACAAAAGAACAATGAACTTTTAAATAAACGGTGAAAAAGTTTTAACGCAAAAAAATTGCGGAAAATGAAAAGTCAAAAACCAAGGGATAATTGTAAAATCCTAAACAATCTAGGAAAAGGGGCGGAGGATAAAAATGTTAAACTTTTAGAACTCTATGAATTTTTAATAATAGGAATATTTACATAAAAAATGAAAATATTGATTCTGATGATGATATAAATATTACAACAGATGACAATGATGAAATTCTTAATTCTGCAATTACTTAGTCAGAAGTTAATAATTTTATTACAAGTTTTAAGAGTAACAAAACCCCGTAGTATGATAATGTATTAAACGAACATATAACATGTACCTCTGAGATGCTGATCCTCTTATGTGTCTCCATTTTTTTCTTCAATATAATATTTTACACTGGTCTGATTCCGGACGCATGGCTTTAAAGAATAATCAGACCAATATATAAAGGGGAAAGGGGACCCAAGCTCACCTGATAATTATAGACCTATCATGATTTTGAGCTGTTTTAGTAAACTTTTTACATCTGTACTTGAAAAAAGACTTCAAAATTGTTTGGATTTTCATGATGTTCTTAAAGAAAACCAACCAGATTCAGGGCAGTGTTTAGATTTTCACGATGTTCTTAAAGAAAACCAAGCCGGATTCAGGGTAGTGTTCAGATTTTCACGATGTTCTTAAAGAAAACCAAGCCAGATTCAGGGCAGTGCTTAGATTTTCACGATGTTCTTAAAGAAAACCAAGTCAGATTCAGGGCAGTATTTAGATTTTCACGATGTTCTTAAAGAAAACCAAGCCAGATTCAGGCCAGTGTTTAGAATTTCACGATGTTCTTACAGAAAACCAAGCCAGATTCAGGGCAGTGTTTAGATTTTCACGATGTTCTTAAAGAAAACCAAGCCAGATGCAGGGCAGTGTTTAGATTTTCACGATGTTCTTAAAGAAAACCAAGCCGGATTCAGGGCAGGCTATTCATCTACACATCATTTATTTTGTCTTCACGCTTTCACTGAAATTTTAAAAACTTGCAAAATGAAACTATTTTGTGCTTTTATTGATTTTAGTAGTGCTTTTGACAATATTTGGAAGATAGGGCTGTGGATGAAACTATTAGATAACAATGTCAATGGGAAAATATTTAGAATAATAGATAATATGTATCATAAAATCAAATCTTGTGTCAGTTTTGCGGGCGAGCAATCCGATTTTTTGAATGTAGTGAGGGTGTGAGACATGCTGAAAATCTTTCTCCAATTTTATTTATAACGTATCTAAATGACTTAGAAAACTATCTGTTTGAAAATAAATTAACTAGTGTACATTTACAATTTTCTGATTACTTAATGTCCTTTTTTCTTCGAATTTTTATACTGCTTTACGCAGATGACACTGTAATTTTTGGTACTGACGAAAAATCTTACCAGCATAATTTAAATGTGTTTTACGAATATTCAGAGCTATGAAAATTGAGTATCAATTTCACAAAGACAAAGATTTTGATTCTTGGCACACGAAAAGTTGATAAATATAGATTTACAATTGGTGGGCCTCTAATAGACATGTGTGCTGAATTTAAATATTTAGGTGTTATTCTAAAAATCGAAGGTTTGTTAAGTCAATTGAATACATCGTTGACCAAGCTAGAAACGCCCTGCATCTACTTTAACCAAAAATTTGATACTTCAATCTCTTCCCATAGACCTGCATTTGTATCTTTAAGATCATACTATATTACCCATTTTACCCACTATATTGCAAAATTATGAACCTTATTTGAAACAATAATCGCAACATTTTTTAAAATCTTGCCAGATTTGTTACTCTAATGATGAATACAATATCATACACCGTGTGCTATTGGTGGAATTGGAAATTTCTCATACTTCATAATGATATGCTTTTTCTTCTCTTTTACAACTTTTATACACTCCAGGATAGTTATTCTATTCTGTATTAAAAACGTTATATTTATGTACCCAAATGTTATATGTATGTACCCAAATGTTATATTTTTATGTACCCCAAATGTTATATGTATGTACCCACATGTTATTTTTATGTACCAAAATGTTATATATATATGTACCCAAATGTTCTCATATTACCTCGGAATGTTTAATACTCTTGTTCTGATTGTAAACGTTGACCAGTGATGTCATGCGTGTCTTCATAGGTTAGTGACGTCACCTTATATAATTGTGGCAGTTGTAGTATTCTCGTATGCCACCTATGTGTGGCCTGAGATTTACTTTCATTACGAAAAAGGTTATGTTAGGTATCGCTCTTCACCGCTCCTACCTTACATTCACGCAGTCTGTGCACACCAGTTTTGACAATATCGCTAAATTTCCCCCGCGAGGGAAAGTTAATCCGGTCACTGGATAACACACACGCTTCGAAATTATAATGGAATATAATGGAATGAAAGCTGTAATGGATATAATAAACGAAACGAAACAGACTCATGCGTAATGCAATTAATGAAAAAGACGCGAAACATGATTGAAGTTAATAAATTAAGTTTTCTTCAACGGAATAAACCTCATGAGTATAAGCAAATTCATACATAATAACGAAGTTCATTCCGTAAAAGATGGAATGTCCATTTTATAAATGAAGTTTCGCAAATGACCAATGCATTAATTTATCAGTAATTTAGACGGAATTAAGTGCATCATGAATAATTCCAAAGAGGTTTATTCCGTCCAAATATAAATTCCACTGAATGTATTATTCATTTTCGTAATTATACACTGAATAAGTCTCATTAATTAAGAATAAGTGAGGTTTTCATTAGTATTTGGTATTTGTATTAACACATTTTTACGTGAAAGTACATACATAATGAGCACGGAAAATAAACTTATATTGTGTCAAGTAAAAAAAAAGCAATAGAAAAGTAAAATAAAACTCATATTTTTTGTAATTATCAACTGAATAATACTTATTAATTAACATTAAGTAAATTTGCTTTTTTTTTTTTTTTTTTTTTTTTTTTTTTCTTTTTGTATCAAGACATTTTATAGATACTGTCCATGGAAAATGAAAGCCCTGTATAGCTATGTACAATAAAACACGACTTCGTACAAATCCCTAATACATGTTCATGCATTTGTTGCTTACTTAATATTAAATTAAAAGTACACTTTATATGCATATGCATGGAAGGTAATGGTTAGTAGAAATGGGCAAATTTACATCTTATGGAGTGATATACAATACATCGTTGGTAGGATTTCGTTGTGACCAGTCATTATAAGGCGTTTATTTTGGACTCTGGGATTTATCCATTTTTAACAAATTTAACTTTGTACATTTCTTTATGTGAATGGACTAAACCCGGAAATATTCTTAAAGTGGACCCAGTTGATACATCTTGAACGGGACGACAGTGTATATTGTCATTTTGCAGCTCTATTCAGATTATTTGGACATAGGAATTATTCACTGTACAACGTATCGACTGAACCGTACGAGTATTTGGATGGCAGTCTTCAACTTCATATTCACAGAAATTCCAGACACTAAGGTATTGTCGTTTACTTACTCATTATGTTAAATGCCATGAATTATTGTACACTTTATCTTTCAAATGGGTGAATTTCTCGCTATTAGCTATAGAAAGTCGTTAAACTTCTCTCGCTACTTTAAATATAGCATTCTCCCCCCCCCCTCACGCACCGCCCCCCCCCCCCCCGGGAAAAAAACCGGAGTCCCATTTTTATATCGAATCTCCCCAAAGAAACACTTTTTGCTTGGAATCTTCTCCTTTTGTGGACAATACAGTTCCTTTATGGAGAGAAAATATACAATATCAGTAATCGCTAAATTTCCCCCAGGGATCATACAGGGATTATCTATGTAGTACGTTATACACATAGCATGTGGTATATATGTAGTTGGAAAATATCCCCCGGGGAAAATGTAGCTATTACCTATATAGTACTTTATTTCTCCTTAAGGGAACTTTATAATCAACGAAAGGGGAAGTTTCCCCGGGAAAAGGGTTTCTCCGCATTGCATAGGAAACACAAAGCTCGGTATGTTTTGGGGAAAAGTTATTCAATTGTAGATAGTTAATTACACGAATTGGTATTATCCAAGACGCGGGGGAAATTTAACGACTATATAGGAATCCATCCACATCCACCGGGGGAAATTTAGAGATTGCCCACAGAGTACGTTATTTCTCCATAAATTAATTATATAGTCCACGAAAGGAGAAGTTTCCTCTGGGAAAGGGTTTCGTTTGAGGGACATTGCATAGGAAAATTGGGCTCAGTACGTTTGTGGGAAAGGTCATAAAAATGTGGATTTTTAATTACACGAATTGGTATTATCCAAGACACGCGGGAAATTTAGCGACTAGACCCTATTACCCATTCAATTCGAGTGATAGCGATTTTGCTTAGTCACTTTTCGTGGGTATACACAGTGCATGCACATAACTGTACATAGTGTATTTAATAGATGTAAAGAGACACACACATACAACTGCAAAAAGAAAAAAAAAGAAAAAAACAACGAAAAGAAAAAAAAAGCAACATATTAACACTTATCTCATTTTGACCGCTGGGGCCGGAAGACAATATTACTGAAAACTGTATACATTGTATACCATGACCTGGCCACCCCATTTGTCAGCTTATCCTTTCTAATTACACAAAAATTGTATTCATTGTATACTATGATCTCGCCATCTCATTTGTCTTCCTATCCTTATTACTTCGTTCCCGGTCATAGAAATGTAATACAAAAGTTTATGTCTCAAGCGTCTATGTGATCATGATCATCATTAAATTAATAAGCCCCCCACCCCCGTTGAGGATCAGGTGAAATTTAGCGTTTTTCCGGTCCTATCTAACCTTTAGTATATTATTATGTTTAATGCAATCCTCACTTTCTTCCTGTTACACTTTGTCAACAGTTTGCATAATGGACGAATGTGTATGTGTGGGTGGGTGGTAATGGGTGGGGAATACCATCCTTATATGTATCCATTGTCCCGATATGCAGTGGCTTATGTGTCTATATTCATGATTCAATTATGCTGATACAATCGCCTCTCACGCGGTTTATATTTACAATTCTCACTGTTCTCTCCGGACTTCATATTGCAGACATCTGCTCTGCTCGGCATTTAACGCTTAGAGCCATTATTTTCAATTTTGCACGTGGTTTCTACCTATATCCATTAACCTTGAAGTTAGTAGTCATTCATTCATTCATAATTGATTTATACTGCAGTAAACAGGTGATGTATTGGTGGCATCCCACTACTACTTGTGTTATATTGGGGTTGACTGTCTTCCCCAGTGTTATCATTTGCACTGCATCTGGCTGATTTGTATTTTATTCTATTCGCTGATGTATTTTACTCTGGGGTTAATGTGAGTGAACTCACTTTCATTGTTTACATTGGTGTTGACTATGTGCCGGACTATGTGCCCACACCGATATTGTTTAAACTGGGGTTGACAGTGCGCCCTCACTAATTTTGTTTACTTTGAGGTTAACTGTGTCACCACTTATTTTGCTTACATTGGGGTTGTCTGTGTGTCTCCACTTAGCATTGTGTACGTTGGGGTTGACGGCGTCTCCCCACTTATATTATTTACATTGCAGTTGATTATGTGCTTCCACCCTCAATGTTTTGATTGATATTGACTATGTGTCCCCTCTAATTTTGTTTTCTTTGTGGCTGATTGTTTGCACACATTTATTTTTGTTTACATTAGTGTTCACTGTGTGCACACACAAAAACATTCTTTACGTTGGGGATGACGGTGTGTTACATTTGTTTATTTTCCTTTGTATAATGTTCTTTTTTAAAACGACTCCTAGCTTTTGCCATCTCCGTCTAACAAGACAATTTATACCCATTAATTTCTTACTGGGCCCATGTGGCCCTGGTATCTCAGTCTTTTACTTTCATATGTCTAGGTTTGAACGCCATGCCTGGCCAGGCAAGAGGTCTATAACTGCACAGCAAGACCACGCGGTAACCCCACTAGCATTACCCACCGAGGGAAGTTCAGCGGACAAAGTCACTATGATCATGTCTACAGGGAAGGTTACTGCCCAAATTTCCTACGACGAGTCTCCTGCTCAAACCTGAAATGTCCAAACAGCCACCGTCGCTCTGCGACGCTAACCTTACTGGCATTTCATGCTCAAAAAACAGAAAACCTTTTCTTACAGTCCATAAGCAGGCAATTTCAAAAACAAAACCTGGCATTTACCTTCTCACGGAACATTTCCTACACCAATTATCCGACGCAAGTTACATCACCATATAAAGCATTATGACCCCAATGTGACCTCAGCTTTAATATCTTGATTCATTTTTTTATCCGTCTGAAAGTTGTAGATAGAACAGAGAGCCATATCGCCAAAAATCAAGTCTCAAATATTCGTGATGTAGATGCTGTCAACAATAAAATTCAGAAAGAATCATGCTTCGATGGAGTAACTGGCCCCTTCCCTCTTCCCCGTTTTGATCCGTGTTTTTGTTTGCTTTTTTTCCATTTGTCTGGTACACCAAAAGACATCTACATGAGCTATCTTTTTCAAACAACTACTCCGTTAACTATTTGATCCCACACTGCAACTCCACTGTACACCATGAACTTCTTGAAGACTTTATTGCAGTCACACGGCAAGATGGGACTGGTTCCCTTGTTGCTAAACTCTGACACTGAAGACGCATTCAGACTGATACCAATTTTATCCATGGACTATCCATTGCTTGGTTTTCAATGGCAATGTTCTTTCTATGTTGAGAAAAGTATCCCTATAGAAAGTTCAACTTCGGTACAAATGTATTACCCCTTCACGCAATCCCTGCAGTGGATTATGTAAAATGGGTACAATGCACCACTTGTTTTCAATATTGTTGTGGATTTCGTTTTTGTAGGCCCATCCAACTTCTATTTTAGCAAATTTCCCCTGACCCCTTTCTTTAGTTATTCTCTAACATCGGTACCCTGTGAACTGCTCAACAACTTTTCTTCCTACCACTCGTGCTGTTGTGCATGGTGTTGACCTAGATACAGACCAAATTATTGATAGACAGCCTAATAACTAGCTCCAAACATTAGATGCTCTGCTTTAAAACATTTAATAAAACTATTCGGTTTCTCTAAATAAACTTAATTCTGTTATAAGACATCTAAATTAAGCTTGCAAAGATGTACCTCCAAGAAGAGCTTTCTTACGTAGGCACATATATTTGACCTGTAACGCTTGATTTCCAGACCAAACAAACCAGGTTAAATAAGTCCACTGCAGTGGATAAGTTGATTAGTTTGAACTCTTTGATCATTTTAGTGGAATATCAAGGTGCACAAATCTATTTAAATCGCATCTAACTTCCTAACGCTTTATATTGATGCACTGCAGTCCATTGGTTTCGCTGCCGTTTTTCGATACAAGTGGTATTCCCAGGCATGGCCACATCAATTAAACATTATCATACCACCATTATAGAACTGATATCACTGGCAGTAGGGCTGTATCAATGTACCGATTAAACTAGTATATAGATCGATATTATAAACAAGGCTGGTAGGTGATATTTGGGATTAAATTCACATGAGATAATTAAGAAGATAGAATCAACTCTTAATAGTTGGAAAAGGAAAACAAACAAACAAACAAACAAAAAAAAAACAACAAAAAAACAAACAATTGCTACAATGAAATCCTTAGCTTTATTTAAATTTCTACACCTCTGTCAATCTTTGCCGCATCCAACACAATTTCTCCCAGAAAAAACTTGCAAAATTGTTGGGTTTTTTTTAAAATAAATTTATTGGCATTTAGGGCCGGATTACATGAAAAGACAGATGATTTCTCAACATTATAAGCATGGATGTCTGAGAACGGTTAATATGAAAAGTTGTATTAAAGTATTGAATATAGCATGGCTGAGAAAAGCCATTAAACACAATGGATATAAATATTGTGTATTGAATTTAAGAAAACATTTTCTTCTATATCACATATTAATTACTTATTGCTTCAACATCTTGCCAACAAATTCTGGAAAAATCTACTAGAAGCATGGCAAGAATTTACTAAGAAGTTGACTATTGCTCCAATTGGAAAGGTTTTATTTCACCAATATGGTATACGTCAAGTCTGTTAGGATCACTCAAGTTTTGCACAAAAGATTGGGGTGAAAATTGCACCTACATCATTATCGATATAGTTACATGTGATGGTTACTGTTGTGTTTATGATGAATTAAACAATATATATGGACTTAAAGCAGCATTTTTTAATTATATGTCAGTGATAAGGAAAATTCCTCAAAATTTGAAAGATTTATTTGTAAATGAAAAGGTGAAAATGCAAGAATATAAGAAACATTTTGTAGTAAGCTATAATTTCTAGTTATCATATATTTCGATGAAAAAGAAAGAATGCAGAATCTGTTATGATATTATTGTTGAAAAAACGCACGCGTCTACACGAGAAATGGAACTGAGAGTTTGATAGTATACATTCAGATAAAATAATTAATTATTTTTCTCTACTTGTTCACATTGAACATATGAGATTTAGGGATTTTCAGTTTAAAATATTGCACACAATTGTGTCTGTATATTCATTTTATACAAATCCAGAAACTAGTTATTGATAAATGTATTTTTTGTGAATTAGAGAAGGAGTCAATTGTACATTTATTATTTTAATGTAGAAAAGTAAATCATTTATGGATTAAGTTCAAACAGTGGTTGAAAGATATTTTTGAAATTAATAAGAAATTTGAAAAACCTACAATAATTGAGCTGATATTTCCAAACGTTATTTACATTCTCACTGTTATAACAAAGCCTTGTATCTATCGATCAAAATTTTCGAAATCAGCTTTAAATTTTGAAGTTTTGATTCTGACTTGTAGTAGGTATTTTAAAGCTGACAAAAATATTTCAGATGTAAAGCAGTCCTGTAAAACAAAGTTTTGTATAAATGGTCAGATATGTATTCGAATTTAATACATAGTTCATAAGACTCATATTGGTCAAGTTTCACATATTGTATATGTTTCTGCCTGAAAAAACAATGTACCAAAAAGACTTTGATTTCATTAAGGTATTTGATACGTCTCAATTACTGTTTGTATGGTAATTTATACACTCATTATGGGTGTACTCAATTTATGTGTTTTGTATGTAATTTCGATTTGACAATGCATACTGAATTAAAATTAACATCAAGTACACCCCCCATTAATTTACATAATATATTCCTAAAAATAGGCTTGTCTAAGCAAAATAAATAATCTTCAACACATAAATCTGACTTTAATATCCTGTATACTCTCAGTCTGTCCATGCTATTCACATCTCCATGGTAGTCTTGTGTATCTGTATCTTTTCATTTAGTTTTGAACATATTCATAAAAGCCTCCTTATTCCCCACTCTTTGGTTATACCATGCCTCACCAAAACAATAACTCAGTAAAAAATTTGACATTTTTTCCAAACTCCCCTTGATGAGAAAATAACCCCTAAGTAATTATAATAAGAACTAACCTTAACTTTCTTGTCCCCAAAATAACATTTTTTATAAACCTTAATTACTCTCCTTTGCAGAAAACCATTACCTCAGTTTTATCAAGATTTACCTTAAGTGTACAATAGTCACATCATTGGATAAGTCTATCTAATAAACGTTGCATTTCAATGGCTGTATCAGATCATCTGCATAAAGTAGAAGAAAAAGTTTCAACACATTTTCTATACCAATACTACTGTTATTCCGAGAAAGTGTACTTCGCAGGTCATTTACAAAAAGTGAAAACATCAGTGGTGACAACATACAGCCCTGTCTAACGCCTGTTGGACTCTGAGTGACACCAATTAATCCACGTGAAATTCCTATACAAGCTCTGACATTTGCATATATTGCTTGTAACATTTTCAACATCTTTGTGCTCAGGTTACATAGATTGAACTTATACCATAAAGCTTTCCTATACATTATATCAAAGGCCTTCTCAAAGTCTATAAAGGTACAATAAAATCTGCCCTTTTCTTCCTCAAATATTTCTAAATAAGCCTATTCAGGAACATGTATGCTATCTACAGTACTGTTCTTCACCTAGTATATCGTTTTCTTATGGCGTCAATTGTCATTCTTTTAGCAATTTTACATTCCTTATCAAACCGCTCCTGTTTTTGTACTGCAAAAGACACATGAAAATGGGATTTTTTGACAACTCTTTTCATACCAGTTCTATCTGCAGTTGATTGAATGATTTGCACTAAAACATCTACTCAAAGCTTCTATTATCATTCTTTTCAATAATATTGATTAAGAGCAGGATAAAACGAGGTCATGCAAGCATGAGGAAAACTGGGTTTCATACCCATGTGACAATGTAAATTTGTTTTGTTCTGACTTACTACCATCCTCAACACTTTCTTCATCTGGTCTGCACTTGACATTAGGATTTAGATTAAGATGTAATGGCATATGTATTGATTCTAACCTCTCTGTCACATAAAATTCTTTGATTACTTCAAACAATTGACTGTCTGCCAGAAAATAATCAATGCAACCAGCTGAATTCTTACAATAACATGTATAGGATCCAATGCTTTTATCCATTCCAGACCAGCCATTAACTATTATCAGTCCAGTGGACTTGCAAAGCTCTAAAAGAACATACCCATATTGATTGGGTTCCTTTGTATCCATGTTTGACCTGCTTGGAGGTACACTGTCAGAAACATAATCAATATTCTCTAGCAACTGCAAAATGTATCAAAGAGTATGTAATCATTTTCTTGCACTGCTTAATCATTTAAATCTCATTCTAACAACAAATGAACATCTGGATTCAAAGAGTTAAAACTTGTCATGTCATTTTCAAATATAGATTAAGTCTCTTCTTCCTAGTGCACAGATGAATCTTCAATGGTATAGTATATTAAACCTAGTATCACATTGTAAGGTATACCAATATTTATACTGTTAAGCTTTTGCCACATAACCTTATTAGATTCACTTGGTTAAGCTTCAACTTTTAATAAATCTACAACAACATTTTTAAGGAAACATATTATTCCACCCGAATTCCTAATATCATTACTTGGTCCAGGTCTAACACATCCAAAGGTTTTGCAGCCCACTATAATAAACTGATAAGCACTATCTGCCCAAGTCTCAAGAAATCCAAGGAAATTGTACTGTGTAATAAAATTATAAAACTCACACTTATCTATGCATTCATTGTTTCCAGCTAACTATTTCCCCATTCCTGCTATGTTACATGTAAGAAATTTTTTATATCTAGGTGGGTCTACACCATAACAGAAGTATCAACTGAATTCAGCCTATGGTGTACTTGACCTCGGCCTAATTCCTATCCAGACGCTGGAGTTGGACCCGTTGCATCTCACATAGGCATACGCTATAACATCTACAACAAGTTTGTCATATCGCAATATGACATCTTGTTCTCTCTCAAACTGTACTTTAAAAGTGTGTCAGCTTTTTTCGAGTGTTCCTAACTCTCTACGGAAAATTTTCAGACATGCTAATTAATTTGTTGAGCCCTGGCTAGTGTTCCATTCTTAGTTGCATATATAACAATATTTATATTTTATGATTTTACTTCAGTTATAACTTACAAATTATTCATTTCAATCCCTATGTGTATTATTTTGCTAATTTGTATCAATTGTTCTATTGAAACGTATGCATCTTGTATTCTACAAAAATTGTATATCTGATTTTAATCATTTTTGCAAGGGGAAGAATTCTTTAAGTTCAATCCTGTGAGTCTCAATAGTCAATATCATGGGTTACTTCTCTTGCTTTAATTGTGTGTGTGTGTGTGTGTGTGTGTGTGTGTGTGTGTGTGTGTGTGTGCGTGTGTGTGTGTGTTTGAGAGAGTGAGAGAGGGAGCGAGAGAGAACTAATAATTAGAACGCAAACTAAATCTTTAAATTGCATATGATTTGAGAACTATTTCTAACTGCGCTGGATTTCCATAGATCTTGCTCATAACAAGAGACCCAAGTAGGCCTGATATCGCCCGCGTGGGTTAAATATCTTAAGATTTGCCCGTTTCACTAAGCAGACTTGTGTAGCAGTGTAAGAAAGCATCCTATGTAAACTATCTCCCAAACTTTATATCACGTTGATTGCACCTATTTAACTGTATCCTGATACAAATTCTTCCTAAAAATGAAAGCATAATTAATATGCATAGTCTCTTGCTCATAATCGAAGTCATCCAAGATATTGATGAGAATAAACCCAATAGATTAAAAATATGGCTTTGAGAGTGGTAAAAAGCCAATCTAATGCAAGATCACCTCATTAATATGTATCGATCTCCCTCTTTATTGAAAAAGTCCAAGATCCTGATGATAGAACCACATATTCCACGTTTGATCAAAAATCAGATAGAACGTATGGCTACCAGAGTGGTTACAAGCTCGGCAAAATAGATGCAATATTACATCATTAATATGTACGGATTTTGCTCATGAAACGCATCCGAGGTCTTGTTGACATAAGCTAATATTTGAAGTTTGATCAAAATCGGATTAGAAATATGGCTGCAGAGTAGTAAAAGGTCAAGCCAACCAGGAGCAAGATCAACTCATCAAAGTGCGTGTATGTCACTCATTATCAAACCCGTACACGAGGAACATGCGTTCCAAGTTTGGTCAAATTCGTATCAGAAATATGGCATCCAGAGTGATAACAAGCTCAGCCAAAGAGATGCGAGAACACCTTATTAATATCCGTTGATCTCACTCTTTATCGAATCAATGTGAGATCTTGATTATATAAGGATAAATGCCAAGTTGGATCAAAATCGGATCAGAAATCTGGCCTCCAAAGTCGTAACAAGGTCAGTCAAACAGACGCAAGATTATGTCATTAATATGTGTGGATCTCGATCAATATCGAACCCATCCAAGATCTTGGTGATATTAGCCCATGTTGCAAGTTTGATCAAAATCAGACCAGATACTGGCTAACAGAGGGGTAACAAGTTTAGCATGATCGGCCAATCAGATGCAAGATCACCTCATTAATATCTGTGAAGCTCACTCATTGTTGAACTTGAACTTGACCATTTAAGACGTGGCCCCTCCTCACCCCACCCCACCCCAATAAGGAGACTATATTCCAAGTTTTATGACAATCTTACCAGAAATATGGCCTCCAGAGTAGTAACAAAATCAGCTAATTGAATGCAAGATCACCTCATTAATATATCTGGATTTTACGCATTATTAAACTCATCCAATAGCTTCATTATATAAACCCTTATTCCAAATTTATCAAAATCGGATAAGAAATACTGCTTCGAGAATGGTAATATGCTCAGCCAATCAAATGCAAGATCACTTCATTAATTCATTTCATTAATATGCATGGCTCTCGCTCATTATGAAACTTTAGTGAAATCCTAATGATCTGTTCCAAGATTGATTAAACAAACCAAATCAGAAATATGTGTGTATCTCGCTCATTATTAAAACTGTCCTAGATCTTCATGATATAGCATATATTCCAAGTTGAATCAAAATCAGATCAGCCAATCACATGATGCAAGATCACATCATTAATATGCATAGACCTTGCTCATATTCGAACTCTTCTGAGATGTTGATCATATAAACATAAATTCCAAGTTTGATCAAAATTGGATCCAATTTAGGACCTCCAAAGTGGTAACAAGCTAATGTTGACGGACGTGGACGACGGAAACATGGCAATTCGATACGTTCACAAGGTCTTACGATAGGTGAAATAACAAAATCGAAACAAACTGTTGAATACGATGCCACCGCCAGCAGAACAGTTACTGTCATGTTTAGCTTACCACTAAAAAAAACTATACTTCAGAATTTCACTCAACAACAGTATTGTATGCCCCTCTTCTGAAAAGAAAATTAGTTATTAATTGACAACAAGTATATTGCCTCAAAAATGAGTAACACTTAAAGTCACCATGTACCAAATATGGATGATTAAATATCCTGAAAGAGGTTAAATATTACAATTAATGCACAGAATTATGACAAATGTTTACTTTTTATATGCAGAATTGTCTTTCATTCTTTTGTAAAAGCTATTTGAATGAAGCGATGTGGATTTAGCGTTCGCATGCTTTTATGACCTACTTTCAATCAGACTCCTGATGTGGCTACGGCAGTAAATCTTCACAGTGCACAGATATAGGTGATCTGCAGGCATTACATTAATGCAAACATAGAAAAGGAGACAGTGCTATTGATGTGGCTTGGAAATGCAAAACCATAAACCCTTGTTCGGTTGGGATTATCTCTCTTTAAAATATATTGTATAAAAGCTCAGACTTTTTGATTCCTCATTTACTAGCACAAGATTCATTGATACCTGGCCATTTGTTAAGCTACAAAATTATCATTATTATCATTGGTTTTAAAAATTTTAACAATATTTTGGTGTCCTTTGAGAAAGGACTTAAATGTAACATATTAAATAGATTTATATTTTATTTTAAAGACTTATTAAAAAGAATAGATAGTAAGCATACCAGACAAATAATTCACATAATATTAATGAAACTAAAAGTAACATTTGTCCTCAAATTTATCATTTGTAAATTTCTGTTTTAGTTATCTCTCTTACACAAAAATATTACGCTACACTATCGAATAATCTCAGTAGCAAGAGATCTGACGAGATTTCAAAGCTACATAGGCTTGGATGAGCAAAACTAGTGACGCTGAACATAAAATGTCATACTAATCCTTCTATCCCCGCCCCAAGTTCCTGTAACAGGCCATGTCATGTTTATTTCTGTGAACGCAACCTTGCATATAATGATGCAAATTTAGGTCACCTGATTCATGCACATACTTATTTCGGGGCTCTGCCAATCACTGCCAAGAGGGAGTTTCAAATTGGAAATGAAGATTTATCACATAATGTGTGAAGATTTCTGTCCGCTGGTATTTCGTAATGAGAAACTGTACGTATAACCAAAAGGCGCCTTTTAAATTGTATTTATTCAATTAATTTACGTTAAATATCCCGATACGTCCATAAGAAATTTAACTCTCAGATGCACTATTGTAACTTTAATTGGGAGGAATTTTAAGTCAAGTCCAACATTACAATTTTACTGATCAGGTCCTTAAACAAGTACTAAAGAAGCATAATATGAAACGGGCAAAGTCTACAGGATACAAGTACAGCTTCAGTCAAATGTGTACTGACTGAAACATCGTATGTACTGAGGGCTTCTCACTAAAACAGAGGAATACACGAGAACAATAACAATAATATTGTGTGACGACAGAAAAATGTTTTTGCATAGTGTCACGTGCACGTTCCTTGTTTGTACAAGGGAAGGTTTTTTGTATTGCACTCAGTATTGATTTCTGAAATGAATACTGAATACATATTTAAAGTCATGAATATGTATAAGGACAATTTAGTTTTCGCTGCCTTCTTTGATTTTAATGTTCTAAATTTTGCATTCTCTGCTTACGTATTCATCATAGAAAATCATATGAGAAACCAGAAATAGAAATCTGGAAACGAATGTGTTTCAACAGGGCCACTGTGCAAATGATACACATTACCACAACAGAGCTCTTTGCTAGCGAAGCCTTAAAGGACTGACCATTTAAGAAAAAAGATATCATGGTTCAAAATAAAAACAATAAAAACAAACCAATAAATGTAATTAAGTACACCTTATATTTCTCGGCTTTAGTTTGGTCATTAAGTAATAGCATCTTCGGCTCACAATACAATGTCAGAATCATACACAATATACCATCTGGATGTTATATATCAAAAATGCTACAAAAACCAATCAGGTCAATAACTTGATGCTTGAGAATGTCTTCCTTTCCCTTGCTTTATTTTCATGTGTCTACAGACGTCATAACTGCCTCATTATTGTATCAAATGACTCTGCTGCTGTTTAAAAGTCTGCCTTCATTTGCATTTTAAACTTACTTTAAAGTTTATATATGTGTGTGCCCAACTTTCTCGCCCGTCATCAACCTTGATGGCTTTTAAAAATGTGTATCTACCTTTATCCTGCTCATCATCTGTGGCTTACTTCTTTTTATAACAGAAATGATACATCGCAGCATTACACAAACAACATAAAAAGCAATTATCCTTCAGAAACTGGGGACCAATCGTTTTGGATAATTACCTGTCTAAAATGACGTACGAGTATGTCAATCCTGTCGACTAAAATACTTTTTCCAGATTTGTTATTCGTCTATGCCACAAGTTCTTGGCTGAAGAAGGGCGATTTCGGCCATATACTTTTAACTTGTATATCATATCCGGATGTTTGTAGAAGATTCTTGAGTTCATCATATGCACTGGTACTGGAGAGGGAAATTCCGCGAGAAGGTCAGGATTTGTGGTCAACAACAAAGCTGTGCCTAGTTCCTACCCAAAAATTGTGATCCTGAGGGTGGAATTTTCCTATTCCATACAAATGCATGTAATAAATTATTTTTCATTCTAAGCAGAATATACTCGTGGGAAAAAGATGACTGATTATCGGTATTGATATGCCGCATATACTCGCATAATGCGCCGGCAGATCAGGTTCTATGTTGTTTATTCTACTGATTACTTCTAACAAACTAGATTGACCCAGATCTGCCAACGTATTATGCGACGGCAGATCTGCGTCTATGCAGTTTGAGGTTGGATCTGACTATAAACGAATATATACGGTAGTTATATAAATATATGGCATTTGTTAAAAAGCTTTTCCGTCTTCAGCTAGAACATAAACAAATTTAATATACAACAAAAAACTGTTGTGATTAAAGATTAGTGTATATAAACAGAGATATATTTCTTTGCAATATCGAAACAGACAAACACATTTTCATATATTCATGACGTCTCAAGCATAAACATATTTAGTGTCAATGAATAAACTCACGTGGGATAGGTGTATTCCACGTGGCATGCTCAAATTGGCAAACAGTGCAACACAAACATACGTATATATATATATATATATATATATATATATATATATATATATATATATATATATATATATATATATGTGTGTGTGTGTGTGTGTGTGTGTGTGTATGTGTGTGTGTTTGTGTGTGTGATGTGTTCTTACGAATACAGTGAATAGTTAAAGAGAAAATTAATGTATGTTGTCAGAGTGAACTTATTTTGTTAAAAAGGTTTAGTTGTGAACTTTGTTTACCTGACCATATACATGCTGTAATAAATCTTTAAACAAAACAATAAACTAAAAAATGTCCTTACTAGGCAGCTGTATCACCATCAATTGTTTCATTCTCTTCGTTCATCAGATAGTTTATGTATCTGTTAAACCATCTATGTAGACACGTATACAAGTGCATGTGAAAGACAAACGCAAGGAAGCAATTATTTATGTTTCAAAACTTACCATATATATATATATATATATATATATATATATATATATATATATATATATATATATATATATATATATATATATATATTATATATAGCCACTATTGCTTCATCCAAAACAAAATAAACCCAACCTTTGCAATCGAGGAATCTTGCGTGCAAGAGAGAGAGAGAGAGAGGGGGGGGGGGCATTTTCGTAAGTCAATATATTATTGAGTGACCAATATTTTACAAAACTAGCCCCCACATTTCTAAATCACCAAGGAATTTGAGGCTTGTTTGCTTTTTATATGAAATAGTTTTCAGATACTCTCTAGATGTGTTTCACTCTGGAAATAAAGTCAAAACCCCTATCTTTCTGTCTTATGGATAGTATACCTGTTTTAAATCACTGATTGATTGAAATAAAAAATTTAAATTAAAAATACTGCCAAAAAACATTTACAAAACAAACATATAAAATTCAATACTAAACCCATCATGTCTAGGACTTTTGCCATTACTCGTGTTTTAACGGTTGATGGCCTGTCATTTGAACCCCTTTTCCTGTTAAAATACTACAGGTTTCATTCAGGGAGAAAGTTGGTTATTTCAAGCCAGTGGAAAGATCCCTTCTAAAACCTGAACACTAGAACACTAAAACTCAAGCCTAGTCTAATGAGTTCCTTTATGTGGCACCCAACATTTGATCATCTGGATTAGATGGAATTTTATTAATTTTGTTTATAATTTATGTGACAAAATATTTTATTTTAACAAAATTCAGTATGTCCCGCACGAGCGCAATCGGTAGAGCGTGGGACTCGTAATCCAAGGATTGCAGGTTTGATAGCCGCCTTGGCCAGCCCGTGTCGGCAGGCTCGGTGTGTCCTTGGGAAAGACACTTAGTTCCCATATCCTCCTGAACACACTCTCTGCCTCAGACAAAAATATTGATATTGTCTGCAGTATCATAAGCGAGATGATATAAAATCTCAATCTAATGAATAATATTGAGAATCGTAGTGAAACCAGTGCCATATAGTTAACTGTGGAAAGGATATGTCAACATTATTCAGACAGGTACCTGTGGCAAGGATATGTCAATAATATTCAGATGGGTAACTATGATAAAGGTGTCTCAGTAATACCTATAGGTGTCACTATGTTAAGAATATGTCAACCTTATCCAGATGGGTAACAGTGATATGGGAATATCAGCAATACCCAGACGGGCCACTGTGTTAAAAATATGTCAAAATTATTCTGATGGGAACTTGTGGTAAGGATATATAAATATTATCCAGACGGGTAGCTGTGGTTAGTATATTTCATCAATATCCAGAAGATGACTGTGGTAGGATATGTCAAAATAACCCGGACAGTAACTGTAGGAATTATATGTAAACGTTATCCAGAAGGGTAACTGTGGTAAAGTTTGTCATCAATTTAACTGTGGTAAGCATATGTCAACATTATCCAGAAGGGTAACTGTGATATGAATATGTCATCATTATCTAGACGGGTAGCTGTTCTAAGAAAATGTCAACATTATCTTGACAGGTAACTGTGGTCAGTATATGTCAATATTGTCCAGAACGTTAACAGTGGTAAGGATACGTAAACATTATCTAGACGGGTAACTGTGGCAAGGATATCCAAACATTGTCAAGACGTATAGCTGTTGTAAGGAGACACCAACATTATCCAGATGGGTAGCTTTGGTAAGGATACGTCAACATTTTTCAGATGGGTAACTGTAGCAAGGATACCTCAGTATTATTCAGGCGCGTAGCTGAGTAGACGGGTAAGAACATGCCAACATTATACAGACGGGTAATTTTGGTATCGATACGTCAACATTATCCAGACGGGTAACTGATAAGGATATGTGAACATTATCGGGTAACTTTGATAAGGATATGTCAGCATTAACCGGGCTGGTAGCTGTGATAAGGACATGTCATCATTAAACGGGTTGGTTGCTGTGGTAAGGATATGTCAACATTAACCGGGCTGGTAGCTGTGGTAATGATATGTCAGCATTAACCGGGCTGGTAGCTGTGGTAAGGTTACATGAACATTATCCAGACGATTAATTGCGGTAAGGATATGTGAATATTATCCGGAGCGTACCTTTCTTAAGGGTATGTCAAAATAATCCAGACGGGTAGCTGTGGTAAGGATATGTGAACATTATGCAGATGGGTAATTGTGGTAAAAATATATCAGCGTTATCCAGACGGGTGATTGTTGTAAAGGTATACCAATACTAAATAGAGATAAAAATATGTCAACATTATCCTGATGAGTTCATTTGGTAAATATATATGAACATTATCCAGACGCGTAACTGTGGTAAGGATATGTGAACATTTCCCTGACGAGTAACCGAACAGAAATAGGATTACAGTAATTAGCATAATTAGGAGATCTGCACGACGTTGAATTTGCATCATGGGATGACTATGTGTAAATTAGCCGCCTACTCTTCTTCCGGACATTTCCATTATCTGTTGACGTCAATATTTGCGTTTTGACAGAACTCGGAAGAATAATGAGACCTGTCTAGAGACGTATATACCTATATATTAACATCGCACCTCGACCCTCTCCCATTACACAGTGCAGGGAGCGAGACACAGAGATAATTGCGTTTCGCAACTTAATGATATATTTTCTTTCTATGTCTCTCTTCTAACTAGTGAAAAAATATTTAGTTAAAACAATTAGGAACCATTTCGCCCATGTATACTGTAAGATGATATTTTACATACGTTTTCACATACTGTAACTTGGATGAATAATTTATGAAGGCAAGATTTATTTCATCATAAAACACTGTACTAGATCAATCATTTCAGACATTACCAACAGTATATTGTATTACGAGTATATATGCCAGTGCATCTTTGACACAGCTTAACAAAAAATAGAAGTCCAATACAAACCTGACGGCAAAAGTTACAGTTAGGAACCCTTGTTCTGCATGCGGATGTTGCATTTATTTGCAATAATATTGCTCCTGTATCTACATCAAACATACAGTAATGCCGGTAAGTTAACACAGTTTCCACAACTGTATCTATTAATATATGTATCTATATCTTTTCCTGACTTCCGTGTTATTATTATTATTATTATTATTATTGTTCTTGTTGTTATCATTATTATTATTATTATTATTATTATTATTATTATTATTAATTATTATTGTTGTTGTTGTTATCATTATTATTATTATTATTATTATTATTATTATTATTATTGTTGTTGTTGTTGTTGTTGTTGTTATCATTATTATTATTATTATTATTATTATTATTATTATTATTATTATAGTGATAACCGATTTCTTTGATATTTTTTGTACTTAGTAATAGATTAATTTACAACCAGTTATGATAATGTCTTATAAATGTCGTCATTATTGAGCACAACACATTGCGTTTATATCTCATTATAAAAATTTTAATATGATTTCAATGTTACGCATGGACACCCCTGTTTTGATGTTCCGCATGCTAATTTTGTTTCATCTTCGAGGATTTCAAATTATCATTCCCAGTCCTGTCTATGTCCACTGAAATGTGATAATACAAACACACATACACACAAACGATAAAAATACACACATGCACGCACAGATAAAAACCTGTCATCATTCAATTCTCATTTAAATATCGAGATTTGTGGTTAAGTGGGGATATTTGGAAATGTCTAAGAAACACTCTCTATTTTTAAACAACGTGTTTCTCCTTACACCGATGTTATGGCACAAAGTTTAATCTCGGTCCAAACAACACAACGAAGAATCGATTTGGTCTCATATTACCAAATAAGTTGATATTCTTCTTGGTACTTATCTTAATAACAAACCTGATGAAGAATTTGTTCAAAACTTACTTGGTAGGGAATATCCCGATGCATATATATTAAAGAACCCAAAGTCTAAAGAAATTATATGATCGGCTGCAGCAATCTGATTCAAATCGAGATCTCCGATATAACGGAAATCTGATGGACACCGATACATCGTCATTTTTTGTTGACCTTTAGATTCACCAGTCAAATTACAACTTTCACACTTATGAAAGTGTAAACCTTCATTCGGAACATATCGTTTCTAACGATAAGTGTCCCGAACACGAAATGCAACGCTTTATTTGAAAGTTTACTTAAATTAAGTGGACCGGTAATTCCAAGAGTAGGCGGTACATGAACCTTGTTGAGTGTCTGTCAGATCTACTTATTATAAACAGATCTCGATTTTCATCAGATTGTCGGTTGCAGTATTTCCTGCGTAAGCTTTACATTCATTTTGCAACTAGTATTATAGAGCAGAGTCGAAATTATAATTGTAAATATTGTGTTCGCTACAATGTAGTTTTTGAATATATTGGTATGTCTCTGTAAAGGTGACCTAATGTAATGAATCAATGAATCAATCAACTTCAAATTTGTCACATTTAGTTACGTCACAGGTAAGATGACTTTATAGTATTAAGTTTGTATTTACATAATAGTTGCATACTTTATAGTATTAAGTTTGTATTTACATAATAGTTGCATACTTTATAGTATTAAGTATGCATTTACATAATAGTTGCATACTTTATAGTATTAACTTTGTATTTACATAATAGTTGCATACTTTATAGTATTAACTTTGTATTTACATAATAGTTGCATACTTTATAGTATTAACTTTGTATTTACATAATAGTTCCATACTTTTGATGTAATATTTATCTTTCTTCTCTACCTTGGAAATTGTATTTTCTATTTTTTGCTGCTGAAAAAGCAATTGAAAATTTTCCTGTACTTCAATTATGATATCATCTTACGAAAAAGTAGTCAACACTTATCGTATTAGATTTAATTTCATTGAGGCCAAACAAACGCTCATTTCAAACAATTTTAGCTCAACTACAGGGGCCGTTTGGATGAAGATAATTAATATAAGGTATTTCAAACCATAATCACGACAGTTTTTGGCAACAGACTGAATATAAAACTTGTTTACATCCATTAGCACGGTCAGGCCATTATTCTTAATTAACATTACTGTCAGGCTAATCCCGTGTGCCTACATCGGTGACATCATTATGATGTTGGGCTATAACGTAGAACATGCCAGCGCTTGAAATATACAATAGACACTTTTCATCTTGAAACTGGCGTTTTGGGCTTTCTTATTTGATTGTAGTATTTATTCAATCAGAATATGAGCCGTGTGGTGGCAATTGGAGTAAAGTCTCTTGCCTAAGGACGCACCACAGTAGCTGACCTAGGCTGGTCCGATGGTATGATTCGAACCCGCACCTTATTAATTTAATTTGTTCAATATAATAGCTATCGTAAACTTAGTATGCTATCGTTAATTTAGAATATTATCTTGAACTTAGTACGGTATAGGGAACTTATTAATGTATTGTCAATTTCGTAAGTGCGTCATCAGACCTGTCAGCTTGGTGAATATTGAGCCAGATTAAGGTCAGAGCAGTTGATGTATTGAGCGTTGCTCCTTTGGACTCCTAATAATGAGTCTACAACGGAAAAAAAACACATATTATTCACTGGAAAACTGCATGCTATGTCCGAAGTGTAATTGCAATAAATTCGCTATTGACGGTCATAAATTATCCTGAAAATAGATTCGGGTGTCACTATAGTTTACCAAAAAATCCAGCTTTATGCCCCAGAGATGCAATTTTGTTAGATTCTGTAATTTACCCTCTTTGTTTTCTAATCAGGTTATGTGTTATTTTAACGTAGTATTTATGACGATAACTGACAGAGACGGCAGTAACCCGGAAATAACACGGATTTGTGCAGAGGATGTTGTTTTAACAGACGCCAAAAGGAGAAAACAAACGACAATGTCCAAGAAAGCAGATAACAATACAATGCACACACACAGACACACACACACATGTATCTCTCACTCTCTCTATGTATCTATCTCACAATATATATCTTATATATATATATATATATATATATATATATATATATATATATATATATATATATATTATATTTTAGAAAAAGAATGGGCATATGAAGGAGACAATGGTAAGTTTTACTCTCTCTGGCTCTGCATTTCATGTTATATGTCATCTGAATATATAAAATCTAACGACCTGTTGATCACATCTATTTTTTAATGGAGTTCATTGTTCCATAAATGATACTGCAGTAAACAATATTTATATTTATATTTCAGTTAATCGTGAAAATCAATTTTAAAGCGGCTTGAGAACATTTTCATGTAAAAGGAAATTCACTTCAAATGATGTTATTCTATTCAGTACACAGTCATATCTGTATTACTTTTCATTGACTTTTAGGTTGCCTTACAGGCAAGTGAATTAACAATAAAAACCAGAAGCGTAAATAGTTACTGTTTAGACGTTTACTATTGTAAATAACAATCTTACAGTTTTACTCTCTTCATTACATGGAATTTTAATTAGTGATTATGTTAATGTAAACATGTATAAACATGCTTAATATATCGGATGATAGATATCTGAAACCATTGGTTTTGTATTTTCTTTGTGATTCATTACAATTGGTATCCTCCATCCCTCCTTCAGCCCAGTGACTGAAAGTAAAGAGTCACTCAAGTGTTTGAAAGATATAGACGATGAAGCATTATTTTGGGACACACCAACATTAAAATGAAAATTTTAAAACTTTAAAATGATACAATCTCAGGAACAATGTTTCCTATAGAAGAAAAAAGCACACACAACAAAGCTCGAGGTTAGGGGTTTCTCCGCCCATATTCTAGATTCGTTCATGTTTACATATTTGTTTCAATTTCTATTTTTTTTTTTTTTTCTTCTTCAAATTATTGACGGGACATACTTTTCTATGTACTTTTGTGCAAACAAAATATGTGGTAATTGACATCACTTGTGTCCATGTTCAGCTGATCGTGCGTGCGGCCACAAGCTTTATCCGTCCAAGTTTCGTCGAGGTTTCTGGAAAGGAATAAATCTAACTCCTCCATTTAGACGATCTGGATATCGACTGTTAGAATTACAAAGTCCCCATTGACAAAAAATTGACGAACCATTGCAAAATATTTTAATACTTACAATTATCAATTCATGATCGCGACAATCAGCTTCTCGGAGAAAAATGGCCGATGTAAATAATGCTTGGAGGTGCATCTAATTTACGCTCCCTGATTGGTTAATCGAATAGCGTAATCGACAAGTGGCGATAGGTCAATTTACCATAGGCTGCCATTTTAAGAATAAATGGTACAGTATGGGGTCGAATAGGAATTTAATATTGTGGGCCACTATGCGGATCTAACACACTAGTAATAATCCATTACACATCCTTACTAACCTGATGATATAAAGTCAATATATCACCCATAGACTTAACATGAAAAACTCACCTGACTAAGGGAAATTCAATATGGTTCCAGTAATGATGTTATATAGGTTCCCCTCCACAGTTATTAAGTACTTGCGAAAGAGGAACATATACAAATTGAAGTTGTGTGCATTTGCAACAAGCAGAATGGAGAAAATGTTGGCATACCTCTATACTACTTTCATGTACTATGACTGAAATTTCTTTATATGTGATATTATGAAAGCAATGTGCTGTCTAAAGCAGAAATGAACTTGAAATGGTCCAAAGGACAGAAACTTCAGCAGTTATTAAACTAGGGAAAATGAATTTTGCCAGAGTAGAAAGCACTAGATGCTGAATGTGCAATAAATGAATTATATATAAACTATCAAGTTCTATGCTATTTCTTTTCAAATTTACCTCTATGTCCAGAAGGTGAACATGATTAAACGGAACTAGCAGTCGT